>ML105959.1:0-72173 GCA_003697995.1 Taxidea taxus jeffersonii | reverse complement strand
TACATACACACACACACACACATATATATATATTAAAGATTTTATTTATTTGACAGAGAGAGAAAGCGTAAGCAGGGGGAGCAGGAGAGGGAGAAGCAGGCTCCCCGCCGAGCAGGGATCCCGATGCAGGACTCGATCCCAGGACCCTGGGATCTTGACCTGAGCCAAAAGCAGATGCATAACCATCTGAGCTACCCAGGCGCCCCCCCTAAAATTTTTTTTTAAATAAACTTATTTTACTTTTATGGCTTCATATAGGAGTTATTAACCATCTGCCTTTGTATTATTTAAACATCATACAAATAAACATTATTTTACAACCAGAAAGCAATGATTCATAGAATTGTACATTCATTGCCCAATAATTCTTCCTTGCCACTTTAATAAGGGCCTAAAGTTACCATCATTTCAACTCTTTTTAAAATTCATTACTAACAATATTAAGAAAAACAGATGAAAATACAGTATTGCACTGTACATAAAGAAGGTCTTAAAGAGATTTTTAAAAATTTACTAGCAGCATCCATCACCACCTTTTGAGGAAACAGTTACTAGGGAAGATGACAACGGAAATCACAGGTGACACTGTTGAGTGAAACAAGGGTGACATGAACGACTGGCGGTTGCCAGTTCCACTAACCAAGCTCTCGCACAGACGGTATCCTCTCCCAGAACAGAATGTGGGTAAACAGACTAACATTTCCCTTCTCTGCTTCTTCAAAACATAGAGATGAGGATGCCTCCAGGATCAGGCACTACATCATATAAGGAAAAGAGAGAGTTCTTTCCTCTGTAGGCAGGAAGAGATGAAATGAGGAGTCAGCGGAGCTGGAAAGGTAGGCTTAGGATCTCCTGAACAGAGTATGTTTTGACCCAAATTTATGAAGATTAGAGCAACACCGTAAAGAACAGAACTCAGAATAAACCAGCCAGAGAAAAGTCTGCACTGAGGACAAACTCGGATGTACACACACTCTAAACCAGAGATGGGAAAGCAAAAGAGAGAACTCTGGGGTGCTGCTGAGCGCCCCTTGACTCTTCAGCTGAGGAGTGAAGGCAGGTGTTTGAGCCAACTACCAGGGCCGGGAAAGAATCTCCAAAAGGACAGGAGATGACAGTGCCTAGCACCCACACGAGGCTAGCAATAGTGGTTCTTCACAACAATTAGAATGGAAAACATCATGATTTTCAGGTCATTAAGCACACCGAAGTGTTCAATCAGTTGTGGGAACTAATCAGGCCTAGAATGAGCTTCTTCCATTGGGATCTAACAAATCGTCAAAGCCAAAATGGAAAGGGTCAAACTGGTTGCAAGTAACTTAACTGTGTCTCCTTAAAAAAAGGTTCAAGGCTATTTATACAAATAAAAAAGTCCAGCCCCAACAAAGTAGAATTCACAATGTGTCTGGCATTCAATTGAAAACTACCAGCCCTAGGGACGCCTGGGTGGCTCAGTTGGTTAAGCGGCTGCTTTCTGCTCAGGTCATGATCCCAGCATCCTGGGATTGAGTCCCACATCAGGCTCCTTGCTCGGCAGGGAGCCTGCTTCTCCCTCTGCCTGCCACTCTGCCTGTGCTCGCTCTCTCTAACAAATAAATAAATAAAATCTTTAAAAAAAAAAAAAGAAAACTACCAGCCCTATAAAGAAGCTGGAAAATACAAACCCATCGTCAGGGGAAAAAACTCAGCAAGTGAGACCCAGAACTGACACAGAATGAGTAGATAAGGACTTTAACAAGTTACTGTAACTATTTTCTATATGTTCAAAATGTTAAGCAAAGACTTAGAAGACATAAAAAAAAGATGCAAATCAAACATTTAAACTGAAATAATATGAGAAATGTATTAGGTGGGGTTAACAGCAGGTTAGATAGTGGAGAATAAAAGAACAGTGAACTTGAAAGAGAAAAATGGGAATAAAAAAAAAGTGAATAGAGGCTTGGTGAGCTAGGGTAAAAACTTGAAGTATGCTGTTGTGTGTAACTGGAATCCCCAAAGGAAGAAGAGTAAGAAAAAAAATATTTGAGGGACGCCTGGGTGGCTCAGTTGGTTAAGCGCCTGCCTTCAGCTCAGGTCATGATCCCAGCATCCTGGGATCAAGTCCCACATCGGGCTCCTTGCTCGGCAGGGAGCCTGCTTCTCCCTCTGCCTCTGCCTGCCACTCTGTCTGCCTGTGCTCGTTCGCTCTCTCTCCCTCTCTCTCTGACAAATAAATAAATAAAATCTTTAAAAAATATATTTGAACAAATGATGGCTCACAATTTTCTAAATTTGATAAAAATTATAAACTCACAAATCTAATACCATGCACCCAAAACAAAACAAAACAAAACAAATCACGAAGAAAACTACATTAAGCCAAAACTCCACTATCTACTAGTTACAAAACTAGTAATAAAGAAAACCCCAAAAGCAGAGAAAGAATATACTGAGGAACAATGATGACAGGAGATATCTCAGTGGAAAACAAGCAAATCAGAACACACTGAAGCAACATCTCTAAAACAGTGGAAGAAAAAAAGCAAACAATATCCAGTGTTGGCAAGGAAACTGGAATCCTCATACACTGCTGGGAGGAGTGCCAAAAGCTGCAGTCATTTGGAGAAAAGTCTGCAAGTTCCTCAAAATGTTAAAGTTCTCATATGACCCACTAATTCCACTTCTAGGTATATATCCAAGAGAAATGAAAATATATGTCCACACAAAAACTTGTACATAGATGTTCACAGCAGCATTATTCACAATAGCCCAAAGCAGAAACAAGCCAATAGTCAACCACCCAAGGAACAGATGAACAAAATGTGATATATCCATACAGAAGAAAATTACTTGGCTGTAAAAAGAAATCAGGTGCTGACCTATGCTACAACATGGCTGAACCTGGAAAGCAGAGAAGCCAGATACAGAAAGTTAACTATTGTATGATTCCATTTATATGAAATGTCTAGAATAGGCAAATCCCCAGATGGGAAGTATATTAGTGGTTGTCAGAGAGAAAGGTGGTCATGGAGAGTATTGTTGATGAGTATGAAGTTTCTTTCTGAAGTGATGAAAATGTTCTGGAATTAAGACCGTGCTAGTGGATGTATAACCTAAAAACCTCTGAACTGTAAAATTTAAAAGGGCGAGCGTTGGGGTGCCTAGGTGGTTGAGCATCTGATTCTTGATTTCAGCTCAGGTCATGATCTCAGGGTCGTGGGATCGAGCCCTACATCAGGCTGCACGTAAGTGGAGTCTGCTTGAGGTTATCCCTCCAACAGGCACTCAAACGCTGTCTCGCTTTTAAAAAAAAAAAATTAAAAGGGCAAGATTTACAGAGTGTGAATTATCTACCAACAAAGCTGTCAAAATAAATGACAGAAATATTGTGGAAGATACCTAAAAGGTGAGAGTGTTACAAATGATATGCTATGTACTAATATTATACTTAAAAAATAAACTCTAAACAAATTTTTAAAAATCAAATAGCTGATGGGGCACCTGGGTGGCTCAGTGGGTTAAAAAAATCAAATAGCCGAAATAACCCAATTAAAAAGTAGAAACTGCAATACTAGAGAAAGACCCAACCATATGCTGCCTCCAACAAACAAAATTTGAATATAAAGACACTAATGCCTGGGTGGCTCAGTGGGTTAAAGCCTCTGCCTTCGGCTCAGGTCATGATCCCAGGGTCCTAGGATCGAGCCCCGCATTGGGCTCTTTGCTCAGCGGGGAGCCTGCTTCCTCCTCTCTCTCTCTGCCTGCCTCTCTGCCTACTTGTGATCTCTGTCTGTCAAATAAATAAATAAAATATTAAAAAGAGAGAGAGAGAAGTGGTTATATTACTACCAGAAAAAATAGGTTTCAAAACAAAGAGCAATACCAGGGACAATAATGTTACTTCATAATGATAAAGAGATGAATTTTTAAAGAGGATATAATAATCTCAAACATTCATCTACCTAATAACTGAGAATTAAAATATTTAAAGCAAAAATTTTAGAATTACAAGGAGAAACAGACTAATCCACAATCCCCTGTGGAGATTTTAATATCCCTCTGTGGTGGACAGAATTATAAGTACATCCCCAAGATTTGCACCCCCTGCTATACATGCCCTGCATAATCCCTGGCAAAGACTTGTAAATAAAATGGAATTTCACTCCATGATTGGGTTATATTATACAGCAACAGTGATGAGATTTTAGAGATGTAATTAAGGTCACTTATCAATTAACTTTGATTTTATTAGAGGAGAGATTATCCTGAGTGGGTCTGACCTAATCAGACAGACCTTTAAAGCAGAGTCTAGAGATTAGAGGTGGAAGTCAGAGGCCTCTATCTTATTGGACTTTAAAAAAAAAAAAAAAACAGCTACAAGGAAGTAAATTTTGTCAACAACCACGTGAGTCTGGAATAGGTCCCCAAGCCTCAGATGACAGCGCATCTGCAGCTGACACTTTGATGGCTGTCTCCTGAGACCCTGAACAAGAATCCAGCTCAGTTACCCCCAGATTCCTGACTCACCGGAAATTGTGAGGTAATAAATATGTGTTGCCTTAAGCCCAATTTATGCTAATTTGTTATGCAGCACTACAAAACTCATAGCCCCTCTCTCAGTAAGTAAAGAAGATACAGGTGAAAAATGAGTAAGAATATAGGTTTAGCACCGGGTGTTATATGTGTGACTCACTAAACTCTACACTTGCAACTAATATTACACTGTATGTTAACTAACTGGAATTTAAACAAAAACCTGGAGGAAAAAACGATTGTAGAAGGTTTGAACAACACTATTAACCAACTTGACCTAATTGACATTTATATAACACCCCACCATACCATAAGCAGAATATGCATCTTAACTGTGCAAGGAATACTTACCAACATAGACCATATATTCAGCCATAATAAATCTCAATAAGTATCAAAGGATTCAAGACACACAAAACATGTCCTATGAACACAACAGAATTAAGTTAAAAATCAATAATAGAAAGGTCTATAGAAAATCTAATATTAGCAAACTAAGTAACACATTTCCAAATAACCCATGAGTCAAAGAAAAAATTAAGAGGGAAACGAATCTACCAAAATATTGTAAAACACCACAAAGACTGAGCAATTACAGCTTCACAAAGTTTTAGGTAAATGAACAACCAAATGTAAATTTAGTTACTGTCTTTAAATACTTTAAAATACAACTACTATACAAAACCATGACCTTCTATTGTAGGAACAGAAACAGGATTGTTATACTACCAAATATTTTTCCTATAAGCTGACAAAAAGAAGCTGTCTCTTAGCCCGATGGCAATGAAAGACAGAAGATGAATCATTGCTTGTGGAAACCAATTTATTTAGTCACTTCGAACGGCTGTTATTTATTACTTGTCAGCACATGCTGTTAGTTCAATTAAATATAAAATCTGAAGTTCTCTTTTCTTTCCCACCCCCACCTTTTAAAACAAAAAGGAAAGAAATGACACAGATTTAAAACATTAAAAGAACATTTTAAGTTTATTGTGTTTCTATTATTTTACTTAGGCTTTGTTTATTAAACATTCTGCAACAAAGATTATTCATCTCTTTGGCTAGGTAAATTTAAAAGTTTACAGGGACTTGATATGAAAATATAATCTGGAAGTTCTCCTTTCAGGATATTACAAACACAAAAATTTAAAACAAGGCACCAGAGAAAGTGTTCATCGCAACACTGCACTAAATTGTGAGGAAGCCCGAGACAGTGAACTCCTGGCTAATAAAAAGTTTGATTTTTTTTTTCTTTGACTGCGGTACAATCGAACTGTTTCGATAAAATGTAATACTCAAACTTGTTACATACAAAGTATATGTCACTTTGAGCATACCACAGGAGTCTCATCATTTAACTGCAATCAACCATAAGAAAAAAAATTATTCATATTAAGCACCAGACATATAAGAGCACATATTGCCAAGGGGGGAAAAACGGTATTCGGAGACTATGTCAAGAGAGTAACATTAGGCAATGTATGTTAAGTAAATGTGCCGCCTACCCCTGTCAGGCATAAAAGCCCGTTATCCCTAATTATGTTCTCATTGAGTTTATATCTTTAAAGTGTCAAACACAGCCCACTAGTTCTGGGGCTAATTTCAGCTTTCAGTGATAAACATATCTTATGCTTCAAATGACATTAACTGGCCATCCGCCACAAAGTACACGAGTACATTTTCTTTATTCTGTTGTTCAGTGAACAGAAATTATATATTTTCCTCATTCTTAAAAAGTCTGACTGCAGACAGGACTCAAAGCAAATGTATGTCGATATTATAGGGTGTTTCCAAATAGTTGCCTGAGGATGACACCTCATTTAACCAGTATATCAAGAAGTTGCCTATCTATCTATCTATTTTCTTATACATCTTTACTTGCACACAGTTGCACAGGAAGCCTCTGTCTTGCAAACCCAGATTCATTAGAAACATCAATTACCGTTTTGTAATGCGATACTTACACAAAAACCGGAGTAGGTTACCACCTGCCTCTGCACTAAATGGTCTCCAAAGACCATATTCCCTCAGCTCTTACTTCTTTCATTGGGTGACTCCTCTCCCCCCTCAGTGTATGCTTCCTCCACACACCTCCCAGCACTCACCTCTGCCTTCTCTGAGCTTGACGAATCAGCAACCACAGAGAATACACAACTCTAGGATATCGACACTTTCTGATTTCTTGACTATAGGTCTTAGATCTTGATATCTGAAGGATATCAAACCTATGGCTTTCATATTTGCGCAAATGCTTTTCCTCCAAATTGTGTACCTTTTATCTTTTAACTCGTTCAACATGGAGTATCTCATGTAGTGTGTGTATGTGTGTGTTTATTGCTAATTTGATCAACAAACAATTTTAAATACTGGAGAACAAAGCAAAATGGCTAAAAGATTACATCTAGAAAGATTTATGTGATCTCAAGAGAAACCAGAAAATTATAGATTACATCTAGATAGTAGAGTTCTGCTATATACTCTTCTCTTTTGTGTAAGTTATTTGCAATAAATCTGCAAATGCAATAAACCTGAAAATGAGAAATAAGAAATTAGGAAACAAAATTTTTTTAAAAAGCCTATGAACTCAAAATCTCCTAGTGTTCATGTACTTTTTTTTAAGGATTTTATATTTTAAGTAATCTGTAACCCAATGTGGGACTCCAACTTACAACCCCAAGATCAAGAGTTGCATGCTCTACCACCTGAGCCAGCCAGGCACCCCCAGTGTTTTATTTATTTTTTTTAAGATTATTTATTTATTTATTTATTTGACAGACAGAGATCACAAGTAGGCAGAGAGGCAGGCAGAGAGAAGGGGGGGAAGCAGGCTCCCCGCTGAGCAGAGAGCCCAATGTGGGGCTTGATCCCAGGACCCCGAGACCATGACCTGAGCCGAAGGCAGAGGCTTGAACCCACTGAGCCACCCAGGCGCCCCTAGGTATATTTTTTATGTTACTTAAGCTGAAGTTCTGAGAGAAAGGTAAGAGGAAGAGAATTAATATTTTAGTGACATATGCATTGAAATTATTGTGGGAAATGGAGGAAGTGACATGACCAAAAACTTTAATATTTTTTGTGACAGAAAAACACTAAGAAAAAAAATTTGATCAATTCATTAGAAACATCCTTTGATCCTTTAATAATCCTTTAATAAACATCCTAAACAATCCTTTAATAAACATTCAATTTCTTAGTATTTCTTAAAAAATACTCATTTACTTTAGAGAGAGAGTACATGCATGCACATGAGTTGGGGGTGGGGGGGAAGCTGGGTAGAGGGAGAGAAAATCCTTAAACAGACTTCCCACTGAGTGTGGAGACCCACATGGGGCTCAATCCCAGGACTCTGAGATCATGACCTGAGCCGAAACCAACAGTTGGGCTCTTAACCAACTGAGCCATCCAGGTGCCCCTCAATTTCTCTGTATTTTAAACTAGAGCTTTACTATCCCATCCACTTGGAAATTGTTTCTCCGGTTTTCTACGATTATAAAATTCTCAAATATCTACTTTAAAACTGAAACACAGATTGTTAAGCAAAGTTTTTTTTACATGCATTTTTATTTTTTTTTTTAAGATTTTATTTATTTACTTGACAGAGAGAGAGATCACAAGTAGGCAGGGAGGCAGGCAGACAGACAAAGAAACAGGCTCTTTGCAGAGCAGAGAGCCTGATGCGGGGCTTGATGCCAGGACCGGGATCATGACCTGAGCCGAAGGCAGAGGCTTTAGCCCACTGAGCCACCCAGGCACCCCTACATGCATTTTTAAAGTGTATAAGTTGAGAAGACAACAAAGAATAAAAAAAGCTTTTGTCTCAAATAATGATTAAGGAAGAAAGTACAGGATAGGAAAATGGCAGAAGAGCAAAGGAAGGAGTTAATAGTGAGGCAGAAGAGCAAAGGGGAAAAAAAGGACAAAAAAAAGATTAAACAAGAAGGTTGGTCAGGTAGGGTTGGTTGACGGCAGGCACATCAACCACACTAATGTGGGTAAACTGTACCCCTCCGCTTCCTCTCCATAAGCTTGTCAACTCCATTTTTCTACCAACCAAAACTCTATTTTCTGTTACCAACTACCTACTAAAGGCAGAGAATTTCATAAATTTCATAATAAAATGTGCTTGAGATTAAAAACTCATGTTTAAATACTTTGAGGAAGAGCTACAATTCAAAGGTTCCTGAATTCCAAATTAATGCACCTAATAAAGACTCATTTGGGTATTAAAAAAATAACTATCAATGAAATGTCTACCTTTCACTAAAGGCTGGCAGACTTTTTTTTAAAATCAACTAACATTAATCTAGAATGAGAAATGTGAAAACCAAGTTCTCATAGTTGTCTTATGTTGATATAAATGTGTTCTACAAGTGGAATTGATTTCACTTACTCAGCATGGAAAACACTAAGTTCTATAAGACTGATTCTTGCTGTACATTAGGTTCTGACTAATGAGTCTATAGACGGGTGGAAAAAGGTACCTTAGGGTTTATTTAAAAGAAAACACTAGGGTGCCTGTGTGGCTCAAGTGGTTGAGCAACCGACTCTTGATTTTGGCTGAGGTCATGATCTCAGGGTCATGAGATTGAGCCCCACAATGAGCTGTGGCATTCAGCAGGGAATCTGCTTGAGATTCTCTGTCTCTCCCTCTTCCTCTGGCCTCCCCACGTTCTAAAATAAATAAATATTTTTTTAAAATGAGAAAATAGGGACACCTGGGTGGCTCAGTTGGTTAAACAGCTGCCTTCAGCTCAGGTCATGATCCCAGTGTCCTGGGATTGAGTCCCACATCGGGCTCCTTGCTCAGCAGGGAGCCTGCTTCTCCCTCTGCCTCTGCCTGCCTCTCTGTCTGCCTGTGCTCACTCTGTCAAATAAATAGATAAAATCTTAAAAAAAAAAAAAAAGATGGGCACCTGGGTGGCTCAGTTGGTTAAGCAACTACCTTCAGCTCAGGTCACATTCCCGGAGTCCTGGGATCGAGTCCCACATCAGGCTCCCAGCTCCATGGGGAGTCTGCTTCTCCCTCCGACCTCCCTTCTCATGCTGTCTCACTCTGTCTCTCTCTCTCAAATAAATAAATAAAATCTTTAAAAAAAAGAGAGAGAGAGAGAGAGAAAATGGCTGATATTAGGAATATACTTAAAAAAAAAAAGTCAGGGATAATTACTTGTCCTCCACAGTCTCAAAAATGTGCTATATATATAGTGATCATCTCGGTCCCTTCTGCGACTACAGCAGCAGTTTGAGTAAATAGTGTGCAGCAAAAACCTTTTTGCAGGCTTCAGAATGCAAAAGTATGCCGTTCACATGTTTTAATGTGGCAAGAAAGACCTATAAAACATGAAACTTGACCAGAAAAAAAAAATGTGGTGTTTTAACATTTAAGTTAGGCTATAAGTAAGGTAAACAAACATAACACACTTCTTTCTCTTTTCACAAACTGCAGATTTGCCCTAGAAACAAACATGAAGGTTGAAATAATCACAAATAAGCCAAAGGGTTGCATAATCAGATTTTAATTTAGTATCTTAGTGTTCTTGATATTATACTCTCCTCTTCCATATTTACTAATAGAAAAAAAATCTCACAATAAATAAGCTATTTATCACACAGGTGTTCAATACCAAAACTGTCTTACAGCTCTCAACTACATCAAACTATCATTTTCACTAAGAGACAGACAGAAAAACTTTATATGAGAGTGGGTACTCATCCCTTCTGAATCTCATCTTGGGCAGAGGGCTTTTTGTTTGTTTGTGTTGCTGTTATGATTGACTGATAAACATCATAGGCAATAATACCAAATTTCCATTAATCTGGTGATTTTAAATACCACATTTAAAGATAGAATTTTATTAAAAATCTGACATCAAATGTATTTGGAGGAGGAAAAAAAAAATCAGTTGTCAAAACTTGCAGTTCTCTTTTGGACTTTGAGAAAATATGTTCCAGGCCGAGAAAATATATTAAAACAGAAGAGTAATGAATAAATATAAATTGTTCAAAGGAAGAAACAACTTATCTTTTAAAAGTGACAGAGTGCATTCAATTCTTCTATTCCCCAAATTTTAAAACACTGAAATATTGGTCCTGTAACTCTACCATGTCTTTTTTTATTTTTATATAAATGACTTTTAATCTTAACAGATTAAAAAAAAACTTTCAGCTGACAATAACTATCAATTTTGAAAATATACCTAATAAAGCCAAATTCTTTTGCTATTAAGGAGCAATACTAACTTGTTTTTCCTTCATGCTAACAACCACTTCTACCCAATAAGATAAACAGGCTTTGGTTTTGGAATAACTTTAAAAACTTAAGAAAGACTTGTCAAACCTAACTCATTTTTTAAAAGTTTTTATGTACTACATTGTACACCTGAAATTGATATAACACTATATGTTAACCAACTGGAATTTAAATAAAAACTCTCATATCACTTTATATTAAAAAAAAAAAAGACTTGTTGGGGCGCCTGGGTGGCTCAGTGGGTTAAAGCCTCTGCCTTCAGCTCAGGTCATGATCTCAGAGTCCTGGGATTGAGCTCCGCATCAGGCTCTGTGCTCAGCAGGGAGCCTGCTTCCTCCTCTCTCTCTGCCTGCCTCTCTGCCTGCTTGTGATCTCTGTCTGTCAAATAAATAAATAAAATCTTAAAAAAGAAAAGAGTTTACTGCCTATAAAAAAAAAAAGACTTGTCAAAATTCACCAAATAATTTTAAGAATACTTCGTAAATAATCCAGTAAGCTATTTTACATATAAATTAGTTCTCCTTAATATGAGATACAGAATTCATAAATCTCTTCAAGTCCCTACATAATACCAGGCTGGCCAAAAGAAAGAAAACCAAAAACCACAGACAACATTTAAAACAAAAGCATAGGTATCCTTACAACACCAAAATATAAGCAGGTCAGAACAAACCAAAACAAGTAAAAAAAACCATAGTTATCAGTATTTCTGTGGGAGAAAGAGAAGGGAAGCCATTTGAGAATCTAATAAACCTGGTAATAGGAGGAACTCAAAATAAGTAGAAATTATGGCAAATCAACTTGAGACAACTACTGAAACTAGAAGGTGAAAATATCAGGTGAATGCAGGTATAAAAAGGTCTAAAGAAGCTGGGAAAGTCTCATCCTTAAGAACTCCTAAAACTGATCAGCCAGGGCTCCCTTCTAGAACAGAGTTCCACACCAAGGAGAATGAATCAACTGGCTGTGGTATCAAACTGAGCAAGACAGAGAAAAACAACAGGATGGAAAGAGAAGTCCAGGTAAAAGTGAAAGAGGAGAACAGAGCCAGGAAATCTCAGAAAGCGAGCCACTGTAATTTGAATACTAGGCAACAAGAAACAGTCAAAGGGCCACGACAATAGAAAAGCTCATCTGAACCAGGCTCCTTCTTAACAAAGTTCCAAAATATGAACTTCACATTTTAAAAATGGGAAACAAAAATATCAAGGGCAAAGCCTGTGTAATAGTTATAAAAAAGAGAATAAGGAGCAGAATAAGACCCCTATACACAATAAAAGTTCACCAGAAAGACAGACCCATAGAACATATCAAAACTATTAACTTGCATTTAAAATGTCAGTCATTTAAAAAATGATAAAAGCCGTAACAGAATAACCATGAATCAGATATGAGGTGACAGAATTCAGGGAAGAATTAGAAATTAAAAAAAAAACAAAAAACATTTTGGACATGAAAACTAAAACTAGAAGGAGCACAGGAGTGAATAAACACAACAGATAATACCTTAAATAGGTGAAAAGGGAAAAATTTTTAACTCAAAAGGAAGATAAAAACAATTCACAGAGAAGTCACATATACTGAAAACAGATAAGAAGACCCAGTGCAAATAATAGGAAATTCAGAAGAAAACCAAAGCAAGGCAAAAGAACAAACAAAACAATAATTCAAGTAGATGTTCTTGAAATTAAAAAGAAAAGGCGGGGGCGCGTTGGTAGTTCAGTCTGCTAAGTGTCCTTTTGGCTCAGGTCATGATCTCAGGGTTGTTAGATCGAGCCCTGCATCAGGCTCCACACTCGGCAAGGAGTCTGCTCGAGATTCTCTCCCTGTCCCTCTGCCTCTCCCTCCCTACCCTCTCAAATAAATGAATCTGTTTTAAAAAATAAAAGAAAATGATGTGAAATTATATACATTGCATGTCTGAGAACATGAACACTGAATAACACCAATACATATTCTAGTAAAAATTACTGGAGTGAAGGGAAGAAGTAAATATGGTCACCTTTAGTGTCCTTGCCAGCCCCAGGTTATCACTGATCCTAAGCAGCTGTCATCCTTGTATGTTCTCTTTCTTACACCTTTCCACTTAGAATCAATTAAGATTCTACATAAACACGGAATTTAGAAAAAATATATTTACAATTGACAAAAGTAAAAACATTAAAAAACCAAGCAGTATCTGCTTAAACAAAGTATACTAAACACATTTGTCACTTTATGCCCCTTTATGAAAGTCCACAAAAATGACAAGAGATTAAAAGCACTAACCTATTCAGATGGACTGTGGCAGAGAAGACAGAGATGGGTCAAGAAAATGTGGGAGGCTGGAATACAAATAAATGAGTGGGATAGATTTAGCTGGCAAAGGTTGCAAACTATGGGCCTATAGACAGATAAACTAAGAAGCCACCTGATTCTAAACACAAACCCAAGTAAAGCTCTGTAGACAGAGAACAGCAGATGAAACATGAAAGCTGGTCTCCTCAGGGCATCCAGGTGGCTCAGTCTGGCATCTGACTCTTGGTTTCCGTTCAGGCCATGATATCCTGGGTCAAGGGACTAAGCCCTGCATCAAGCTCTATACTCAGGACGTGTCTGCTTGAAGATTCTCTTTCTCTGCCCCTCCCACACCCACAGGCCTTTTCTGCCTTTAAAATAAGTAAATCTTAAAAAAAAAAAAAAAAAAGGAAGTTGGTGTCCTCACAAAAGAAAACCATTCATTTACCAGCTTCACAGAAGACCTGTGCAAAGTTGAAGCATGCAATAATAAACTCAGGCATACCAAATGATTAACAGCAGGGTTGCCTATCAAAACTGGGAGATTAAGTAAAAAGTCTTGGGAGTGAACTGTGGATATCCTTAGCCAACCTAAGAGAAAAGTGAATTGCACCTATTAAAGCACCTCATCCATAAACAGAACTTCCAATCAGCTTTTTAGTATCTTACTCTTACACATGAAAGCAGCCAAATATTACCAAAGATTTAAGGAAATCTGAGAAAACATTAGAGAACAAAGGAAGAAAAACATTAACTTGAAGAAAACAGGAGACAAAAAGCAGAAGAAAACTTGAAAACAACCACTAAAATTAACATCTGCAGAGAGGTAAAATGTTACATCCACCAAAGGCCAAGCCAAGGGCCAAGCAAGGCCTGGCAAATTTACCTGGTTAGTAAAAACGATGAGCTCTTTTTAGATTCAGGCAGGTTATTATTTACATAAACAGTGAGAAAACAATAGCCAAATGTGCCAAGTCGTGGCCCTTGCTCAGGGAGACACCAAAATAAAAGGGACTGGATGGAAGGGGACTGATGGGACACCCTACTGCTGAGGAGCCAATGCCATGCTGCGGCTAAGCCATTTTATAGCTGCATCTGTGCCCTCAAGTGGGGCATGATAAAAAGTCTCAAGTTTCAAAGAAACCAGGGAGGCAGATGTGAAAACTGATTCAAGACATCTTTCTGCAAGACAGGGAGCCTCCCTCAAGAAAGAAAGGTAAATAAAATGTTCTTGTGAGACTCTTCAGCAGGCTACCTGTCTGGCCATGTTCCTAGGAAGACTGCAGGTGGTGGCACCAAGGTGTAGGCTGTCGGAGGTTCCGCTGTCTCTCTCTGCATGGCCTACCACGATGTGAGCAAGGTCACCTGGATGCCAGGGTGAAGCGACAGCCCTACAGACACAAGAGCATAATGCTACCTTTAAATGGGATTAAAAAAATAATAATAAATGGGAATATTCAGAGGATAAAAAATAAAAAGAGCTCTGATATATTGAAAATATGCTGGAATTTTTTTTTAAAAAAATCAGTGGAAGAACTGGAAGAAAATACTGAGAAAATATACAAGAAAGTAGAAGAAAAGGATGAAAAACAGAAAACATGAGATTAAAAAAATGTAATAATCAGGCTAGGTACCAGTATCTTAATAAAAGGAGTTCCAAAAATAGAGATCGGGGGGAAAAAAAAGAGGGAAAGAACTTATCTAAGAAGTAATATTTAAAAAATTTCCAGACCTGAATGACATTGAATTTTCCCATTAAAAAAAATTCACTGGTGATTAACTCAATGGATGAAAAGGACCCATTCTCTGAAACATCATCAATTTCAGAATATTGGGAATAAACATCCTAACAGCTTCTGAAGAGAAACAAACAAAAGATACACGTAAATATCAAGAATCAAAATGACCAATGACTTCTCGATAGCCTCAGTGGAGGTTGGAAGGCACAGGAGTATTCTCTAAAATTCCTGACAATGATTTCAGCCTAGACATCAACACTCACATAATCTTAATTCAGTGTATAGACAGAACCCAGCCATGCTGGTAAATCAAAACGATTTACTGTTCCTGCATTCTTTCATAGGAAACTGCTGGAAAAGATACACCACCAAAATGAGGAAATAAACTAAAGGATGAAGACAGAAGATTCAGGAAATTGGGATATCCCATGTGAGAGAGATGAAGAAAAATCAATCCACATTAGCACAGAACAAGAGAGCTCCAAGAGGAATGCCGAGAGAGAAAAAAAAGTTGGATTATAAAATGTATTTGAACCTACTGAGAAGAGATTTCTAATCCTGGAGCACAGTTAGGGTATAAGTTAATGTGTGCTACACAGAACACTGAGCAAATGAAGTAATAAGGTAATTACATTATTAATTCCCCAAAACTTAAAACATAATTGGACAAAAAAAGAAAATGTAATTATAGATACCACACAACCCAGTTATGAACAGTATTTACATAGACAAAATAGTGTAAATATTGAATGTTATCCAAGTGTCACATAACTATACCATATTGAGAGGACAAAGGAGGAAGGTATGTGTTTAGGGAAGAGGTAGAAGGAGTAGATCTTCATCTTCATATTCCAAAACAGATCAATAAAACCTAAAACTGAATTATCAAGAAAGAGCATAACCATCATGTTACTTAGAAATACAGAGATAACTGAAAAATCACTAAAAGATTTGAAAGTGGTTATATCTTAGTAGCAAGAGCTGGTGTAAAAAGAATAGAGAAGGAGAGTTCTGTCTTTCATTATAAGCCTTGGGGGGAAAAACCCTTTACTAACTTAAAAGTATCTACTTACTATCTTAAAATTAAATAAAATAGTAAATTAAAGATAACTGACATTTGTAGGCCAATGTGAATAATTCTAGACAGTATACTTACCAAAAGATCCTGACAATAGACTCTAACAGGCAAAAGGAAAAAAGTAAAAAACAAACAAACAGGGGCACCTGGGTGGCTCAGTGGGTTAAGCCTCTGCCTTCGGCTCAGGTCATGATCTCAGGGTCCTGGGATCGAGCCCCGCATTGGGCTCTCTGCTCAGCAGGAAGCCTGCTTCCTCCTCTCTTTCACTGCCTGCCTCTCTGCCTACTTGTGATCTCTCTCTCTCTCTCTCTGTGTCAAATAAATAAATATAATCTTAAAAAACAAACAAACAAACAAACAAAAAACTGGATTGTTGTTCATATCCAGCAACACTGTAGTACAAAAAAAGATTAAACTGAATGCTTCAAGGGCGCCTAGGTGATTCAGTTGGTTAAGCATCTGCTTTTGGCTCAGGTCATGATCCTGTGGTCTTGGGATCAAGTCCCACATTGGGCTACTTTCTCAGTAGGGAGTCTGTTTCTCCCTCTCCCTGTGCCCCTCCCCCCACTCTTGTGTTCTCTCTTTCTCTCAGATAAATAAATAAAATCTTTTTAAAAAATAGACTGCTTCATTTTTGAATCGGGGGAAAGGGGGACGGAAGAGGTAAGAAATAAGCTTACCAAACTGTAGTATTCTGTACTGAAATCAGAGTATTATGGCAGAATCAAATATTACATATTGGCTAACAATTTATTTCCCTCATTCTACAGTTACTTTCCAGGGTTACACAGCTGCTTTCTGCAGAATCAGAACCCTCTGCTCTTTAATTCCTAGGCTTTTCATTTTATCACAATGCATTTTTACATGATTAATTATCAAGCAAATATATTTGCATTCCTACTGATAATATTCATTAGCATTTTTTTAATTTTAGAAAGGGAATTTACTTGTAAGAAAATATAGACAGGCAATTGCAAATCCAACAAGGGCATCACATAGAAAAGCTACATATGCCATTATGTCTTATTTCATTGACTGGAAATTTCAAGAAAGGCATTTGATAGGGAGAAGACTAACATTAAAACAAGCAAATAACCTGCCCCCTACCACAAACAAAAGAAAGAAAAATATAAAAAAAACTAATAGTTTTAAGTTAAAGCATACTGGTGTTTTACTTATGGATTAAACAGGTACAATAAAGGAAAAATGTCTGTAACTGAACTATTTTCCTACTTTTCATGATGGAATAGAACTGAGAATTTTTTAAATTTTTAGGTTGCCAACTTTATTTGGCCCAAATTTTGGGTTCACTCCTTCTTTATCTACCTTGAAAATAGCATTGAAAATGTTTATTTTCTTGCAATTTGTATTACTGTTCAAATAATTCAGAACATCTTTACTCGACTAATCATGCCCTAGAATCTAATAATTTGCTGAAAGTAGGTTTTGGCAACAATATTTATAAGGAAAAAATATACTGCCTGATAGTTTAAAGGAATTGATGGTGTTCATCAAAAGGATTTGGGGGTTCAGCAGATTTTTCATAATTAGTATGGTACACTGGCTACCAGGTGGAATAGGTTTTTAAGATAAAACCAAGTGTGTGAATTAGAAGGAACATCAAAAAGTGGCCCAAGGCCTGATGCAGAGGACCTGTTATTATCAGTTACCACCTATCATTTAAGTTTGGGTTAAGTTCCTCATCAAATACCAGGATTACTTCAATTTGAATAAAAAATAAGGCTATCAAAACCTTTTTTGATCTTCTAATTTACTTCTTACACATTACATAAAAATTCTCCTTACCTTGGCAAAAGAGAGGAGCATAAAAAGCAGCAGCACCTCTATCTTTATTATTAGTCAGTATTTATTTGACAGAGAGAGACACAGTGAGAGAGCAAGACAAGCAGGAGTGGAGAGGGAGAAACAGGCTTCCCGCTAAGCAGGGAGCCCAATGTGGGACTTGATCCCAGCACACTGGGATCATGACCTGAGCCTATGGCAGATACTTAATGACTGAGCCACCCAGGAGCCCCCTACTCAGTCTATTCTGTGCTAAAATCTATACTGTAACATCCCTGAGTTTGAGACTCTGAACAAAACACCTCAGAGGTATTAAATTTAAATGGCAGCATTAGATCAATATATGGTATCCTCCCATTACTTAGGCTTTCCTAAAACAAACATATTCCTATTCTCCAAGTCATTCATTTTTCAAAAAGCTCTTGTGTCTTTCAACATTTAAAAAAAGGGGGGGGGCGCCTGGGTGGCTCAGTGGGTTAAAGCCTCTGCCTTAGGCTCAGGTCATGATCTCAAGGTCCTGGGATGGAGCCCCACATGGGGGGGGGGGGTCCCCTCTGCTCAGCAGGGGGCCTGCTTCCTTCTCTCTGCCTGCCTCTCTGCCTATTTGTGATCTCTGTCAAATAAATAAATAAAAATCTTTAAAATAAATAAATAAATAAACTTTAAAAAAAAAGGAGTAGAAAGAAGAGCTGATTTTCCAAGCTAGGGACCTAAGTGGCTTCTAATTTGTTCAGCTCATTCTACCTCATAGGTACCACTCTAGTCTAACATCCTTGAGACCATTCTGCACAGTGAACAGAACATACACACAATGCTTCCTGAAGGTGGTAACCAGGCAGCTATAAAGCACTCAGACCCTTGTCTACTGCTATATGTTTAATCACACAAATGTCATCTACTGCATTTTATGATTAGTAAGCAGCAATAGAGTTTGTTACGTACTACTTTGCTATTTTTAACTTTCGGTTGGAACAAAAAATTCTTTTGCCATAACCAGTGCTTTTGCATCTTGAAGCAGAACTCACTATTCAAACATATGTGCATTTACCAGCCTAAGAGAAATACTTCAAATGATATTGATGATATTGGCCTGTGCAACATTAGAAGGATCCTGGGGGCGGGGGCAAAAACAGGATTATTTAAAGGCATGTTCAGAAACAACAAAAAAATAAAATCTGTAACTTTGCAGTTCTAAGGTTTCATAAGCACTCTCTATTTCCACAAGAAACTCTCTAAAATTTACATATAATTAAGCCAGCTAATAAAACTCAACCCCAGCAAGTTTTATGTATGAGGAAAATCCTCATACAACATTAGTAGAGCATGGTTTACAAATATAGTATATTTGTTAGCAAGTATAAAAACAGTGGTTTTAGATTTATACTTTAGAAAAAAATTATTTTAAGAGTCTTTACCTAAATTTATTTTGGTATCAAACAACTACAATTAGTGATGGGGCAAAAAACATCTGTTATTGTGTAGGATGTTAATTTATTTACAAAAACTATACAAAATTAGATTAATTATAACACTGACTTATCAAAGCTTTCTGAAATTAATTTTGCTTTTGGAAATGTATCAAAAGTCTTCAGATCCAGAATGAGAGTCTTTATTATTTTTAATTCATGGAATTATAGCACATCAAATCTTCAAGCAAAAACATGAGATAAAAGCCTATACAATAAAATATTCTTTTCCTAATAGCTTGGAATGTAAAAGAAAATATGTTCCCTTTGTACTGAAGAAAAAAACTTGAACAAAGTGTCCAATAATACCAAATACCTGTTAGAATGGTTTGTCTGTTGGAATTAAAGTTGGGCAATTACTTCTACATTTTTAAAAACGACCTTAAATTAAGTCCTTTTTTTTCTTTTATAAAAAACATTTTTCTCAGCCATATCAGACCTCTAAGCCTTACAACAATAAATGTTACTCCGTCTTTACCAGTAAATTCACACCCACAGAAGGTGTCTTCAAGACAGACTTATTTTAAAAGTGCATATAAGCATGACTAAATTTCTTAAGTTGTTAACAAATCGAGAAGCAATAATTTAATATTCTACCACAAAATACAGGTAGCCTTAAGAGCAACATGCTTGGTCAATCTTTCTTAAGATTTTAGGTTTGATGCCAAAACACTTAAAAATGAAGGAAAAAATACAGTGACTCTTTGCTAATGGGTTTTCAGATATTAATTTGCAGACACAGCTAAATGCTCATCTAACAAAGTATCCAGGTTATCCAATGATATTTGCCAGGAATTCATAAAGCAGGAACACATACATAAAAGTAACAACAACCAAAAACACAAGTATGTTAGGCCTAAGATGAGTTTATCTAATAAGGATTACATGAGAAATATCACATAAGACTCAAAATAAATGTCATATACAAAATTATACGATGTGTCTTTGCTCAAACACACCTAGAACTCAGATTCAAGTAAAAAAACTAGGCTGGCTTTTTTATATCACCAGCTTTCATTAGGGCTTTAATAGCTCTTGCCCTCATCTCAAGTTCTAGCAGCTCCAGCTGCTGTGCAGAAGGCTGAACATCTTCTGGTGGAGGAACAGTCAGGGTGGCTGCTTTGGGTTCCTTTGGGCTAGACTCTGCTAGTCCCAGAATCTCATTCACACTTTTCTCAATGTCTTTCTCCAGGTCATCTATCTGACCAGCTTCACTTTGGACTGTATTTTCTGGGACCTCAGGAGCAGCAGCTTCTTCGTTGCATGGGCCTTCTATGTCGCTGTCATAAGCATCTGCATTTATACTGAGTACATCACTATCTTCCCCTTTGCCTGCAACAAACAAAAAAGGGGAAAGAACCATGTAACCTAAATTCCCTGGTCAAAATTTCCTTTCTATTTATGATTAAAAGTCTTCTTTGATCCCACCTCCCACCATGGAGTCCCAAACACATTCCATAATCTCTATCCCATCCCCTTTTCTCTTGATTCAACTTTGAAAGTAAATATAACTTAAGGTAAATTTTAATGTATTTTTCATTCCGATTTAGTAGAACATGGAAGCACTGGAAAATTTATACCATCACATGGAGTTCCATGATCTCTCTTCCTAATTAAAATGTCCTAACACTTTATACCACAGGGAAGCTTCTACATTACAAAATGAAAGCTGATGTTGGAAACTCAGTAAAACATTGCTTATTAATGAAAAAGTAAAATTCCACCCTAAAAGGAGCTTAAAATACTTTGCTTTATAAACTACAAAAAAGGAAAAATATCATTGGCAAGCTGGACACCATGTGCACTGCAATTATCCCAAATCTTTTCAGATGTTTTTTCAAACTTTGTTCTAAATCAATAAATTAAAGGAGAATGCCCAAGGCCATTTGCTAAGATAAAATAAGTTTTCATCAAGAGGATTTTAATTAATAAAGTTAGTAAACTATAATTTTTAAAAATGCATCTGTTATAAAACTTCTATAACTGATACTAAAGCCTTGAATATAGACACAAATTATAACCCTCAACTACCTTAGCTTTAGATATTACTTAAGTCTAGGTGGCATCTATACTTTGCGTGTTCATTTCTACCTCCAATTTATTTCTCTTTTAAATTCCTAATTTTTTTTTAAAGTCATGACCCCCAAATGTTAGCTTTGCTAGTCTTATACAAAAAAAACTTAACTGACAGATGGAGAATTCTGATAATTCAATGTACAGGGAAGGCCATAAACAATTCTACTCCACTAGTTTTGTAATAACAATTTACTGACCCTGACTGATCCTCCCTTCTACAACCTAATAATTAAAAAATGACTCCCTATTCCAAAATTAGTGTGGAAAAATGAATCAATAAATTATATTTGTGCCTACAAATAGAACTTATAAAAAAGGTTGCAATTTTAATTATTTGATGCAAAAGAGTATTTTATGTATCAAAGCAACACATATCTCCAAACAGCTACAAAAACAAAGAATATAGCCTTTTGTGTAAAGAAATAATACTTTACCTAAGTATTGCAATTTGAGACAAAAACGAATTAAGAAATGAAGTGCTAAGTTGTTCATAGTCTCAAAATGCATGCTTAGCTTTCTTTAAAATTCTAAATCTGTACTCACTAATTCTGAGTAAAAATCTGCAATCTGTTTAAAAGACTTTAAAACAAATTTTTGAAAAACAGTGATTTGTTTTCTGAACTAGAAGTCACTGCCTGATAATGAACTAAGAGCAGAAGAATTATATATAATGATGGGTGGGGACTGAGGGACCTCAAAGTTGGGATACCTGAGTTCTAAACCTTACTCTGCTATTAAGTATGTGATTTGGGGCAAATCCTTTACCTTCCCAGAATTTCTCTCCTCTATAAGTTAGGGCAAATTGTCCTAGGATATCTCTCAAGTACAAGGTTTAGTATTACAGTAAGTTAAGTCTATAAAAAAGTTTATAAAGTGGCAATACTTTATTTTCCTTTTCTCCCAAGATATGGTTACCACTTATCTTTCACTTAATACATTCATCACTTGGATAATAAGCTAAAATAATTTTCCATTGATGATAGCTGTAGCCAATGAAAGATAAGTAACATGTCAGTAAATCATGCTCTACTTAATTTTTTTCACTCAACAATTTTTTATTAAAGATTTTATTTATTTATTTGTTAGGGAGAGAGAGAGAGCAAGCACAGGCAGACAGAGCGGCAGGCAGAGGCAGAGGGAGAAGCAGGCTCCCTGCCAAGCAAGGAGCCCGATGTGGGACTCGATCCCAGGACACTGGGATCATGACCTGAGCTGAAGGCAGCCGCTTAACCAACTGAGCCACCCAGGCATCCCAACAATCTTTTTTTATTTAAGATTTTATTTTAAGCAATCTCTATATCCAACATGGGGTTCCAACTCACAACCCTGAGATCAAGAGTCACATACTTTACCGACTGAGTCAGCCAGGCACCCCAGCCTTTTTGATACCAGATTTTCTAGAAAAAGGGACTACATTTACAACGTCCAGGCAATATAAATGAAGCTCATTTATTATCTTGGGTCCAGGGTTCAGTATGTAATGATACAACTGTGGAATCCCTGATATGCTAAATCACAACTTTTTTTTTTAAAGATTTTATTTATTTATTTGTCAGAGAGAGAGAGAGGGAAAGAGTGTGCACAAGCAGGCAGAGGCAGAGAGAGAAGCAGCTCCCCGCCGAGCAAGGAGCCCAATGGGGGACTCGATCCCAGGACCTAGGATCATGACCCGAGTCGAAGGCAGCGGCTTAACCCACTGAGCCACCCAGGCATCCCTAAATCACAACTTTTGACATAGCTGTACTATTATGAAATTAATTTGCTTCAAATATATATGTGGGTAAATAAGTAACAGCAAATCTTAGAGATATTTTTATTAAATAAGTGGAGAATCTACACTAGTATATCCTTAAGACATACATGGCAAATCTTCTGGCTAAATATCACTGTCATATACCATCAGCCTATACTTCCTAACAAAAGACTACAGGAATATATATGTATGTGTATAAATATTTTTTAATGGAATGTACATTATGTTCATCTTATTTTTGTGTTTTTCCAAACACTTCAAACAGCTAAGAACCCCTGAGCTACATGTATTCTGACCTAATTTAGATAATTTTTAAGCCTATAAGCTTAAGAAGCAATCACACAGCTAAAGAGCCCTTGTGCCCTGAGCCTGTAATAGTAAAATCCTTATTTATAAAGTTACCAGCACCAGAGATTCAGGATCAAAATGTTTCTAGCACTTGTCAAGAGGTAAATCTTTTTTTTTTAGATTTTTTATTTATGTATTTGACAGAGAGAGAGATCACAGTAGGCAGAGACGCAGGCAGAGAGAGAGGGGGAAGCAGGCAGCAGGCTCCCCGCCGAGCAGAGAGCCTGATGTGGGGCTCAATCCCAGGACCCCGAGATCATGACCTGAGTCGAAGGCAGAGGCTTTAACTCACTGAGCCACCCAGGCGTCCCAAGAGGTAAATCTTGACAAGAATTTTTTTTTATAATCTATATATTCTTTGGGTTTGTTTCCAACTTTTTAGTGGGCAGAAGGTGGGCTTTGCTTTATTTCTTTTATTTTAAACAGCTATACATATCCTATGAGTGAAGAAATGGTGCTCCATAATTTTGGCATTCTCTGTTTACATTTAAAAGTATTGAAGGTTAGGGTGCTTGTCTGGCTCAGTCAGTCAAGGCACACAGCTCTTGATTTCAGAGTTACAAGTTCAAGCCCCATGCTGGATGTAGAGATTATTTAAAAATAAAATCTTTAAAAAAAAGTATCCAAAGTCTACATGATTGAGTTCTCCATAACACAGTATTGGTGAATGTATTCTCAGATTCCATCTGGCCACTGCACTTGCACCATGGGCCAAAGCTTTATACAATTTGTATCTGAAATAACTTAGCATAAGCACTTCATTTCACACATGTGAAAGAAAACAAGTCAGGTGACTCGTACAATGTAACATGACAAATTATCTGAAGACCAAGGACCAAACTTCAAGTCTTTTCACTATTCCTTAATTTTCATCATCTTACTGACTTGTTTTTTAAAGCATCATTTGCAAACACAAGACTACGCTTCTGAAGATAATTCACCTCATCCTTAGTACTAGGAAATTAAAAGTTTTTTCTTACCGAGTATGATCCTCAATATGGAAGGGGTGACACTTGTACATTCTTTCTAAAAAAAATAACTTTACCCCAAATGTTTCATTCAAAATCCTTAAAATATCAGTGCTATCATGTTCTGTCCTTCACACTGCCATTTTGCATGCATGCATGAGTGGGCACACACATCCCACGTTTGCTTTTTGTTAAAATAAAAACTTTAAATATGTGTGTGTGTGTGTTATCTTAGGTTTGCTTTTGTTAAAATAAAAGTTTTAAAAACCCAACTGGAAGTACACAAGCATACAAGGATTACTAATCAAAAAGATTTTGAGGGATAAAATTTCAAAAGAATTTTTAAGTTATGCTAGCATATTTAAGCCTCAATAGAGCCTATATTTTAGCTACTAATTCAATTTAGAATAATTTTAATGCATAAAATGGAAGCATATCTAATGTTATGAGTGACTGCATGCTTGTGAAACTCCTTGATAGTGAATTATTAAATTAAACCAGGAGACAAACCCTAGAACATGGAATAATTAAATATCTGTCTGAATTCCTGTGAAGATGGCAAATTAAAGTACACATATCTAATTCCCTTCCCTACCAAGAACCACTGAAGTGACAGAGGACAGATACTTAAAAATACAATAATAGCATAAAAACTGTAAAGCAACTGAAGATAAAACTAACATCAGTCCTACCTAAGTAAAACATAAAATGGAGAATCCGTAAGAGGAAAAAAAAATCAACAAATTTAGCAAATAAATAGTAAGATTCCTGAGGAAAAAAATAAAATACCATAAATAAAACAAGACAGAGGTACTCTACAAGCAAATATTAATGAAATAGATATTTTCATGGCAAATATAAGAATACATATAATGTCTAGGTATCATTAAGAAATAACTAAACAGGGACGTCTGGGTGGCTCAGTTGGTTAAGCAGCTGCCTTCGGCTCAGGTCATGATCCCAGCGTCCTGGGATCGAGTCCCGAATTGGGCTCCTTGCTCGGCAGGGAGCCTGCTTCTCCCTCTGCCTCTGCCTGCCTCTCTGTCTGCCTGTGCTCGCTCTCTCTCTCTCTAACAAATAAATAAACAAAATCTTTAAAAAAAAAAAAAAAAAAAGAAAGAACTAAACACATGGGTAAAGGGGAGAAACAAGTCAAGCATTTCACAAAATGTGAAATATAAAGCATCAAAAAATACATTAAAATATGCTCGGGGCGCCTGGATGGCTCAGTCGTTAAGCATCTGCCTTCAGCTCAGGTCATGATCCCAGGGTCCTGGGATCGAGCCCCAAGTCGGGCTCCCTGCTCGGTGGGAAGCCTGCTTCTGACTTTCCCACTCCTCCTGCCTGTGTTCCCTCTCTCACTGTGTCTCTCCCTATCAAATAAATAAAATCTTAAAAAAATTTAAAAATTTAAAAATTTTAAAAATTAAAATAAATAAATAAAAATGCTCAACTCAGGACAACTGGGTGGCTCAGTAAGTTAAGTGTACGCCTTCGGCTCAGGTCATCACCTCAGGGTCCTGGGATCCAGCCCCCCACTGGGCTCCTTGCTCAGCAGGAAGCCTGTTTCTCCCTCTGCCTGCTCTGCCTGCCACTCTCCCTGCTTGTGTTCTCTCTCTCTGACATAAATAAACAAAAATATTTTTTAAAAATGTTAAACTTAATTTCTAATCAAGAACTACAGGTTAAAACAATATTACTTTTAACCCATTAGTAAAAAGAGGAATTTTATACATCTGGAAAAAGTTTAATAAATTCATAAGGTGGAAAAATGATCAAGATATGATTAAGTCAACAAAGTAAGCTAATGAGTGATAATCATATTTATGTTAAAAATAATATAAGTAAATTATTAATTGTGGTTACTTCCAGAGAGGGAAGTTAAAGTTGTAGAGGAAGAGGAAGAAAATGAGTTTTCCAATTTTGCTCTATGAACATACGTATTTCTTCAACCATTTCCAAGAAAATAGCCTTGTAAAAAGTTTAAAAAGAAAAAATGAAAGCAAAAAAGGGTATCATCTAAAAAGACATTTTTCCAGATTTTTACAAAATGTAAGCAAGCAGGATGAAATTGATAGAAAAATAAAAGCAAGGCCAAACCACAGCCAAAGACACAACAATAAATAGAATTCTTAGAGAGTCTTGGAAGCAAGGAAGATTGCCTATGAAACATACGGCAAGATAATTAAATTAAATTTATTCAGAATAATTGGGCCAACTAAACCCTTCCAACTTACCCTTCCCCTCTGTGCCACAGGCCCAAGCACTCTACTGGGAGGCCCACCTCATCCATTTAAATCAAAGGGCTCTCCTAGAGAAATATCTAGGGAGCTACTGATGAAACGCGAAGTAGCTTCCAGAAAAACCCAGCTACAATAAATAAAGAACCAAGATGAACAAAGGAAGAATAAAGAAAATTTAGGGATTGGAAGATAATCTAATGGGGGAGAAGGAAGGGTGGAGGAGTCTACTTAGTATCCTGAGACAGAACGAAGGGGACCCTGCAACTATTATGTAAGTACATGGTGTAGTGAAAGAAGAATAGAGAATAAGAAATGTTAGAATTTAAAAATACAGTTATCAACAGCAAACATTCAGTGGTTGCTGGAAGATACTGGAAGAAAAGAAATACTCTAAATGTAGAGAAGAAATAAAAGAATAAAAGAAATAAAAATATACTTAAAATATGTTATAAAAGTTAAGAGATCAAGATGAATTACCCGAGTCCAACAACCTAATATAATTAACTCAGCAATTATTACTCAACACCTACCATGTCGAAGACACTGTTTTAAACATTAAGGAAACAGAAGTGAATAAAAAAAGTCCCTGCATTATATTTAAGTCATAGGGGACTATAAATACATACCAGGTACTATAAAGAAAAATAAAGCCAGGATAAAAAGACAGAAGCAGGATGCTTTCACAAAGACTGATCAATGTGATTTGATATGGTAACATCTGAGCAAAGAATTGAATAAAGTGATAGAGTAAGTAAGAAAACAACAACAAAATAAGAGACAGTGGAGAGGGAAAATAAATATGAGGAAAAAGTGATTTGAGGTGAAGATCTTCACATTAAAAAGGCTTACCAACTGCAGTGTATCATACCTGAGACACATCCTGTAAAAAATCAGAACTCTGAGGTAAAAAAAATTACTAAAAATTCTCAGAGGAAAAAAAACAGATTATTAACAACAGCCAGCCTCAAGAAATAAAGAGAATTCCTATCAGCCACTGTGGACAAGATATCACAATGGCTATGAACATGAGCACAAAAGAGAAGTAATGGTGTATTATGTGCCTCAAGGACACAACATTGGTTCTAAAATATTGTCAGAAAATTGAACATGAACCCGATTAAGCCTCTATACCTAACAACCAATTTACAGAAAAATATTAAATAAAACAATGAGATGCAATCAGCAAAATTCAAACTGAGAAAATCTGACAACCCAGTTTCTTCAAGAAATAAACTGCAAAGAGAGGGAGGTAAAGGAAGATGGGATGGGAAGGACAAGCATACAGATGAAAAAGAAACTTAGTATTAACCAATTGTAATGTAGGGAACTTATCTGGATCTCCATTCATACAAATATAGTTTAAAAAATATTCTAAGACGGGGTGCCCGGATGGCTCAGTTAGTTAAGCATCCGATTCTTGATTATCAGCTCAGGTCATGATCTCAGGGTCCTAAGATCGACTGAGACCTGCATCAGGCCATACCGTGGGCATGGAGCCTGCTTGGGATACTCTCCCCCTATCCCTCAGCCCCCTACCCATCCCCCTCCATTAAAAAAAAAAAAAAAAAAATATATATATATATATATATATAACATATATAAAGACAACCAGAGAAATTTGAACACTGGATATCTAAGGATTAAAAATACCACTATTCGGGACACCTGGGTGGCTCAGTTGGTTAAGCAGCTGCCTTCAGCTCAGGTCATGATCCCAGCGTCCTGGGACTGAGTCCCACATCAGGCTCCTTGTTTGGCAGGGAGCCTGCTTTTCCCTCTGCCTACCACTCTGTATGCCTGTGCTCACGCTCTCTGTTTCTCTAACAAATAAATAAATAAAATCTTTAAAAAAAAATACCACTATTCTGTAACCCTTATGAAATAATGGATCTCAACAGTAATTAACAGCTACTAAAATCTTTAGGTGGTAGGGTGAAAATATGTGTACCAATCCATCAATCTTAATATCACAATACTAATCAATGAGTAGTATGTTAAATCTGAACACTTCCTGAATATCTGATATTAAGCAATGTTAGCTTTTTAAGGCATTATGATCATCCTTAAAAAGAGATCTCTAATTTTTGAGATTCAAACATATTGAAATATTTACAGATGAACTGAAAAGATGTTTAGAATTTGCTTTAAAGCAATCTAGCAATATGAAGCAGGCAGTGGTATGAATAAAAAATTAGTCATAGGTAAATAACTGAAGATGGAAAGTACATGGGAGTTAATGCTCCTATTTTTTTTATTTTTGTTTGAAAATTTCCAAAATAAAAAAAATTTTTTAAGAGTTGATTGCTATTTAGAAACCTAAAATAACATTTTCACATTATCTAAAAATATATATATCTTGGAGGAGAACACAAGAAAATCCAAAATCCAATACTTCTATTAGGAATAGAGCTGGTTACCAAAAGGGTTATACTATTTTGCTTTGTTTTCACTTTTAGTTTTTCTCATCTCATTTTAAGTTAATCACATTCGTGGTTATGCCATTTAGAACAGCACATTTCACTCTAGGTCCTTCCTTCTAGAATTTCAACTCTCTAAGTCTTCCAGTGTTATCAACCTGCTAGAATCTCATTAGTAACAAAGTCCATAGCTCACTGGACAGCAATGTTATACCTCCAGGGATTTCTTTTCTGAGACAACAAAAAACTTTGGTTTTACTAAATTTTAAGTTATAAGGGACACAATTCTACAGTATTCTAACTGTAGAAAGTCAACTTGTAAGTTTTAGTGAGTTCCAGCCTTTTCAAGAAACCAAAACTTTATTTTCTGAAAAAGAAAGAGCTGTTTTTTAAAAAATATATAAAACTAATTTTTGTAGAGGACTTTAACCTTCCTCTCAGCAAAACTGACAGAACTTGGTTATTCTTTCATGCAGTGATTTAAACTACTGATTTAAATTTAAGTGCATCATGTTAACTACCATATTCAAAAATTAATCATGACACTGTTACTACATATAAAAGGAAACACAATTTAACACAGAAGAACTGTCTAGTAGTCTGCCAACCACACACTGACCTTCTGGATAACTGAGCGTCCAAACCTAACTTCTGTGAATGACAAATTCAGAGATTATCCAAGAATCAATAAATATCCACTTAGTATCCATTATCTATGCCACAATAGTGCTGTAAAGGTCACAGAAGAGATAGGCCTTTCAAAATGCTACAGGTAGGGTAAACTAAATATATGCAGCATGATGAAGGCATAGATTTTTGCCTTTATAGTACTTATGTCTGCTTAAAATATGGACATAATAAAGTACTAAACTGTGCAAATATAAAGTATGCCAGAATTTCAGAATATAAAAGGCAACAGGGAAAAGTCAAGGAGATCTTCACAGGTGTGGGATATGAATTAGGTCTTAGAATCTATTAGGTGATGTTGACAGAAGAAGAAATTCCAAGTGTAAGGGACAGAATGTAAAGACAGGTGCTAGAAATAAACTCAGTACAGAAGTATGTGAGCCTAACAGCATAAAACACACACATGAGAATATATGAAAGGATAGTATCCAAAATTATTGCTTCTGAAACCATAACCATTCTACAAGAAAAAGAACAGGGACCTCTTGCCAGTCTTTACAATGGATCAGGTAAGTAATTAAACAGGCAACAGTGGTAGGAACTAGGTGATATTTAGTAAGAGAGAAGAGGTGAGGTGAGCACAAGTAGGTTAGGGAAGGCTTCATTAATTTGGAGATGTTTGATCTTAAAGAACAAGTAGCTGACTTAAATAAGAGTCCATCACTGATGTGAGTTTAATTTTCAGACTTGGACAAACTACATGACAGGCATTAAAACTTATAGTCGCACATGATAGATTCACATTTATATTTTAAGATATGCTGTGAACTAGACACATGACAGAGCATCACAGTTCTATGTTCACAAAAAGGTAACTTCTACAAAATTATAGGACAGTGCTGAGATGCAGTACTGACATCGATGCTCAGTAAAACTCTAGGTTTCTTAAGAGGTTAATGAGCTGTGAAAAAAAGTAGTTTTAATTAGTTTAGACAGAGAAGGTAACATCTGATAAGGATCTAAATGATACACATAAAACTCATGGTTACCTTTCGGGGGAAGGGGGCATACAGGCAGAGGGAATAGCAAAAGCAAAGTCCCTGGAAACAGTGTTTGTAGTGCCAGAGGAAGTGAGAAGGAAGGAAGAGAAGACCAAGAGGGAAACTGATACGGCTTGTACTGGCCAGAGGAAGGAAGGACTTCACATTCTGTTTTGAGATGGGCAGCTATGGGAAGGCTTTGATGAGAATAGTGACATGACCATTTTTTATTTTAATTTTTACAGTCTTTCAGACTGCTATACGGAAGAGACTACAGGGGAACACAGGTAGAAATAGAGGGATCAGCATGTTGTGAGAATCGATATCAGAATATGGCTAAGAGGTGAGAAGTGGTTGGATTTTGAATATTGTAAAAGTAGAGCCGACAATCTGTTGGCAGAGATAAAAGACAGCAGTCAAGAATGATTCCCAGATTCTTGGCCTGGACACTCAGAAGAATGTAACTATTTACTGATATGGAGAAGACTATAGGAGCACCAAAGGTTGGAAGGGGAGTGCTACTGTTTCCTTCTTTGTTGCCAAGGTATCAGGGAACAATCTAGAATCTATTCTGGAACACAGTAACTTTAAGATGCTTACTGAACATCTAATAAGTAAGCGAGATATAAAGGGTTAGAAAGCAGTCTGAACTGCATAAAATAAATTTGTAGTTGCCAGTCTTAGAATTACATAAGATGCAGAAAGGAGAAAAAGTCCAGGGGTACCTGGGTGGCTCAGTCGGATAAGCATATGCCTTTGGCTCTGGTCATGATCTCAAGGTCCTGGAATGGAGCCCCACATCAGGCTCCACACTCAGTGGGAAGTCTGCTTGTCCCTCTACCCTTCCTCAACTCATGCTTACTCTCTCTCTCAAATAAACAACAATCTTTTAAAAATAAAAAAACATTTTTTTAAAGATAAAAAATCCAAAGAAAGGTGGTGGGTGGGACACTTAAAGGTGGGGCACCTTTAGAAATCAGGCAGAGAAGAGCATGACACAAAGGAGAGTGAGAAGAAAGTGTCAGGGAAGGAGGAATAATGAGTGGTGTCACACATGGCTGACAGGTTAAGACAAGAATTCGGCAATACCAGTGAAACAGCTGTTGGCAATAGTTCACGGGGGGGGGGGGGGAAAAAAAAAGAAAAAAAAAAAAAAAAAAAAAACCACCTGCAGGCACCAAAAGAGAATGTGTTCACTATATAAATAGAGGGGCTGTCTCAGCAACATAAAGAGTTCTCCCATTTTAAGAGAGACAGGGACTATATAATTTAAGGCCAGACACAAGTAGGTAGGAAAAATTAATTTACACCTCTATTTTCCTTTACTAGAGAAGTTCTTTCCAAGCCAGGCCATATTTTATTTATCTTTCTGGTGCCTAGCACAAAACTACAATTCACTTGTTGGAAGAAGGGATCAGCTTCAAAATCTGAACAAACATCATTTAGAAAAAGTATTAAATTCATTTTCCATAATCCAAAGGACATACAAGGACAAATGAGCAGAAGTTACATAACAGCTGCCTATGAATCAATATAGAGATTCCTTTTACCAATTAGAGACAGAAAGAATGATACTGAGGGGATGAAGCAGAAAATTCTAATGGCAACAATAATCATGGCAGAAGTAATTATAACAAGAGCTAATATTTACTGTGCATCTACCATGTTTACTTCTGTAAAAGTAAACTTCTCTAAAGCACTTTACAAGTGTTAACTCATTTAATCCTTATGCCAACATATTGGAATAGGCACTCATATTTTTTTTTCATTGAATAAGACTTTAGTTTCTTAAATGGCACTCATATTTATTATCCCCATTTTACAAATGATGAAACTGAGGAACAGAATTTAAGCAACTTGCCCCATAGTTCACACAACTGAAGTGGCAGAACCAAAATCCAAACCCAGGTATATTTCAAAAAAGAAAAAAAAAATCTATACATTGAAATATTCTATAGTGCCTCCTAGATTTTAACAGAATCAGAATGACCACTGAAGCATCACAGATGAAAATGGTGGTTCACACTGAATTTATCTTCTTCTTGTAGGTCCTTTAAGCCCACCTGAATAAATAAAATATATAGGAGACACAGAGCTAAAAAGTATGTATTAAATGAAAAATTATTAAGAGAAGGAAAAGAGAAGACAAAAAACTGGGAGAAAATATTCACAAAACACACCTGGTTAAAGGACTGGTATCCAAAATATAAAAAGAACACTTACAACTCAAAAATTAGAAAACAACCCAAGTAAGAAATGGGCAAACGATCTGAAGAGACAAGTCACCAAAGAAGATACATAGATGGCAAAGAAGCCCCTGAGAAGATGCTCAGCATCATAGGTCATCAGTGGTAAAACAATATGATGCCACTTACATATCTATTAGAACAGTCAAAATTCAAGTCACTGATAGCACCAACTGCGAGCAAGGATATGGAACATCAGAAATTCTCATTCACTGATGGCAGGATGTAAAATGGTACAGCATTTTCAAGGACAGCTTGGCAGTTTCTTACAAAACTGAACTTGGTGTTTACCCAGAGTTGAAAGCTTATATCCATACAAAAACCTGCATACAAATGATTACAGCAGCTTTATTCATGATCGCTAAAATCTGAAATGAACTAAGATGTCCTTTAATAGGTGAATGGATAAGCAAACTGCAGTAAATCTATACAATGGAAGATTATTCAGCAATAAAAAGAAATGAGCTATCAAGCCACAAAAAAGACATGGGAGAACCTCAAATGCATACTGCTAAGGGAAAGAAATCAACCCAAAAGACTATGATCAGTCCAAAAGACTACATATGATGTTGCAACCAAAACTTCTAAATAAATAGACTGTGATATAGGATGTGCAAAAAATTCAAAAACTGGTAACAAAATCTGATTTCAAGCGTAATGTTTACTATCTTCCCTTTTGTAGGAGTACTTATATATAAGGAGATACTTTTGCTAATCAATTGGACAAGAACATAATTACTGAAAAGCACAGTGAATCCAAAGGGGATCCAAACATCTATCGAAGGTTTAGAATATGTTAACCTCCAAAGTAGCTGTCCTAAGACTATGTCTAGGATCCTATAAAACACATCACAAGATAGAATGGGTATAATTGAAAGAAACAAGGAAACCAACATTTTCCTCATATACTAAATTAAATTCTTCATACTGTCATTCTTGATAAAACACACACAAAGCAGTATGCATCCAAAAACACAAAGCATTATGTATCCAAAAACTTTGCCAGTTTATTTTTTAATCCAGAAAAGTTGCACAATTAAATGTAACAGAGGAGTCTTCAAAAAGAAAAAAGAAACAGTATGGGCTAATCTGCTACACAAAACGTAATTTTCACCCTTTTGTTCAACTACTACACACACAAAGAGACAAATGAAAAGGCGGGAGGATCCTGTTTGGAGTCATTGCTGGTAATAACTTGTGAAAAAGCTCAAAGGAATGAGAAGAGAAATGTAAATTCTTTAGTCACACTGATGGTTACACCACAAAACTCTTTTTACTTCAACGACTGCTGAACTGGACGTCATTTCCCCAGAATGAGTTTCTAAGAATCCTTTAAAGAAGTTAACTCATGTTAAGAAGCTGCATTCTGTGAATACTTATTTGTTAGAGCCACTCAAGGAGATAATCAAGGGCTAGAAAAAAAGAAATTAGAGCCGAACTTTGAGAACAAATCAACTGTACATCTGCTTCTCTGTTTCCAACTCCAAACGGCCTGAAACAATTTTATCAGTTTCCTCACAGCTCTCTCACACTCCTGCCTGCGATTTAGGTCTTCGAAGGATAAGGAAGCACAGAGTCCACTTGCCAATCCAGAGACTTCTACTGCAATATGTACATATAAAACTCCTGCAAACGCTGCTTAATTAAGTGATGATACTCATTCTCTCTTCTTTCACAAAGCAACAGAAGTCTATGAGGGCATTTTCCTCATTATCTTCTTAACTTCTTAAAACTTGTATGTATTCCAGGGGACCTGGGTGGCCAGTGGGTTAAGCCTCTGCCTTCGGCTCAGGTCATGATCCCAGGGTCCTGGGATGGAGCCCCACATCGGGCTCTCTGTTCAGCAGGGAGCCTGCTTCTCTCTCTCTCCCTGCCTGCCTTTCTGCCTACTTGTGATCTCTGTCTGTCAAATAAATAAAAAGATCTTTTAAAAAAAATTTAAAAACTTGTATGTATTCCAGTATTATGTCCTAGCCTCAGCAATCAGACAACAAAAAGAAATTAAAGGCATCCGAATCAGCAAAGAAGAAGTCAAACTATCACTCATTGCAGATGATATGATACTATATGTGGAAAACCCAAAAGGCTCCACTCCAAAACTGCGAGAGCTTGTACAGGAATTCAGTAAAGTGTCAGGATATAAAATCAATGCACAGAAATCAGTTGCATTTCTTTACACCACCACCAAGACAGAAGAAAGAGAAATTAAGGAGTCAATCCCATTTACAATTACACCCAAAACCATAAGATACCTAGGAATAAACCTAACCAAAGAGGCAAAGAATCTATACTCAGAAAACTATAAAGTACTCATGAAAGAAATTGAGGAAGACACAAAGAAATGGAAAAATGTTCCATGCTCATGGATTGGAAGAATAAATATTGTGAAAATGTCTATGCTACCTAAAGCTATCTACACATTTAATGCAATGCCTATCAAAATCCCATCCAATTTTTTCAAAGAAATGGAACAAATAATCCTAAAATGTATATGGAACCAGAAAAGACCTCGAATAGCCAAAGGAATATTGAAAAAGAAAGCCAAAGTTGGTGGCATCACCATTCCAGACTTCAAGCTCTACTACAAAGCTATCATCATCAAGACAGTATGGTACTGGCACAAAAACAGACACATAGATCAATGGAACAGAATAGAGAGCCCAGAAATAGGCCCTCAACTCTATGGTCAACTAATCTTCGACAAAGCAGGAAAGAATATCCAATGGAAAAAAGGCAGCCTCTTCAACAAATGGTGTTGGGAAAATTGGACAGCCACATGCAGAAACATGAAATTGGACCATTTCCTTACACCACACATGAAAATAGACTCAAAATGGATGAAGGACCTCAACGTGAGAAAGGAATCCACCAAAATCCTTGAGGAGAACACTGGCAGCAACCTCTTCAACCTCAGCCGCAGCAACTTCCTCCTAGGAACAACGCCAAAGGCAAGGGAAGCAAGGGCAAAAATGAACTACTGGGACTTCATCAAGATCAAAAGCTTTTGCACAGCAAAGGAAACAGTCAACAAAACCAAAAGACAACTGACAGAATGGGAGAAGATATTTGCAAACGACATATCAGATAAAGGGCTAGTATCCAAAATCTATAAAGAGCTTAGCAAACTCAACACCCAAAGAACAAATAATCCAATCAAGAAATGGGCAGAGGACATGAACAGACATTTCTGCAAAGAAGACATCCAGATGGCCAACACACACATGAAAAAGTGCTCCACATTACTGGGCATCAGGGAAATACAAATCAAAACCACAATGAGATACCACCTCACACCAGTCAGAATGGCTAAAATGAACGAGTCAGGAAATGACAGATGCTGGCGAGGATGCGGAGAAAGGGGAACCCTCCTACACTGTTGGTGGGAATGCAAGCTGGTACAGCCATGCTGGAAAACAGCATGGAGGTTCCTCATGAAGTTGAAAATAGAGCTACCCTACAACCCAGCAATTGCACTATTGGGTATTTACCCTAAAGACACAAACGTAGTGATCCGAAGGGGCACATGCACCCGAATGTTTATAGCAGCAATGTCCTCAATAGCCAAGTTATGGAAAGAACCTAGATGTCCATCAACAGATGAATGGATGAAGAAGATGTGGCATATATATATACAATGGAATACTATGCAGCCATCAAAAGAAATGAAATCTTGCCATTTGCGACGACGTGGCTGGAACTAGAGGGTATTATGCTGAGTGAAATAAGTCAATCGGAGAAAGACAACTATCATATGACCTCCCTGATATGAGGAAGTGGAGATGCAACGGGGGTCGGGGTTAAGGGGGTAGGAAAAGAATAAATGAAACAAGATGGGATCGGGAGGGAGACAAACCAAAAGAGACTCTTATTGTCATAAAACAAACTGAGGGGGGCGGGGGGGAAGGGTGTCAGGAGAGGGTGGTGGGGTTACATTATATGTTTATAAAAGAATAAAAAATAAAATAAAAAATCTTCAAAAAAAAAAAAAAACCTCAAAAAAAAAATTTGTATGTATTCCTTCAGCTATGGCTAGGAAGTTCTTTTAAGCAAAACTCAACTCCTTTTTAACTGCCAATTCATTTCCTCATTCTATTTTATTCAAGTCCCTCTACTTACTCACCTTTGCTTCTCACGGCCCAGTATTACCTTAGAACAACAGTAACAATAACAGCAATAAGAGTGCAAATTGGTTGAGGTTTCCCATTTATCCTTCACTGTAAGTATTCAAACGGTCTCACATAGTTTTATATTTAATACCTTTGCTAAATATTAGCAAAAATCTCTTCCATCAAAATTAATTTTTAGAAGTAGTAAGTGAATAAGCTGTGACCATCACTAATTTTTATGATAATCTAAAAGTAGTTTCTCAATTTCATTTCTTACATAAACATATCAGTGAAAATGTTTTCAAGTACCTGATCCAGTATGTATTTTTACTTATAATATATAATTTAATAATAAGTTAGTGTGTACTAATACAATGATATATGGAATCAGAAATTTTTAAATTGAGAGACAAATACGTTAAGTTTATATACATTTATTTACTTCAGATGTTTTGGTATTCTTTTTCCTGCATTCTCTGGAAGTCTTTATTATTATACTTCAGTGATCACTAGTCTAAAACACCAAAAAAAAGCCCATAGAAAATAAACTTCCATCATACAGGTTAACCACTGATAAATATTTTTCCCCTATAAAAGTCTACCTTTCAACTTTTTGAAGCTCTTGTTAACAACTGAATTCTTAAAGCTGTTCATCCTACACTAATTCATGAACTGGAAGGTCAAGATGTAATTACATGAGGCAACTACATTACTTTTTAAAAACACAACAGTGGCAGAATTTGAGCCTAACCACAGCAAAATTTGGTATATATTTTATGTGTGTTTGCATGTCCTTCTCTAATAGAAAGGAAGAATAATTTTCTAATAGAATAAAAAAAAATAAAGAAAGAGAAAATACAGACACTGCACTAGGCACTGGTCTTTACAAAATCTGACAGCTAGAAAGGAACTTCAAGATCAAGGCCAAAGAGCCAAACACTGCTTCAATTTGCTCTACAACAGAGCCACCAAGTGGTGGTTTATGTAACCTGTGTTCAAACACCCTTCAGCAATAAGGAAGCCCATTCATTTTCTGGTATTTCTGATTATTTGGATAAATAAATTGAACCAAAATCCATCTAATGATAACTCTATATACTGGCCCTATTTTTATTCTCAGAGGCAATAGAGAACAAGCCTTGACAGCTCTTCAAATATTTCAAAGTGAGTGCTAAAAACCTCACCTCCTCTTCAAACTAAGTATCCAAATCTGACTTAGCTACTTGTCATATACTATTGAAAAAAAATTTCTCATGACCACTTCCAAGAAGAAATGCAAAACTAAGAGCTAAACTCTTAAGTTACAAAGGAGAATAATTTGCACAATTATACACAGACCTGGTTATAAATCTTAAAGCAGTAATTTAAATATAGACCATTATTTAAATACTACTGAACATCTTAAGCAAATTTATAAATACACAAAGAGAACTCATTAATGTTAGCAGAGATCTGATATTTTAAAAATATTTTCTACAAATTAAATACCTCTAACAACAGTTTTCATTTTTTTAAACTATAGCACAAATGACCAATTTAGAAAATTTACATAAATATTTATTATTTTAGGGGCACCTGGGTGGTTCAGTTGATTGAGCCACAGGCTTGATTTTGGGCTGTGATCTCAGGGTTGGGGTATCCAGCCCCGCATCAGGCTCTGGGCTCAGAATAGAGTCTACCTGAAAATCTCTCTCCTCCTCTCCTTCTGCCCCTCTCTCCACGCCCTCTTACTCACATGCTCTTGAGCTCTTTCTCTCTTAAATAAAGAAATCTTAAATAAAATAATTATTATTTTAAAAAACTTAGCTAAACCTTTTCAATAATACAAGCCCTGAGACCCTCCAGGAAATTAATCAAAGATCTCAGGCTTGTACAGGTATATGTGCTCATGTACACAAACACAGCTGTGCTGAAGATAAAGAGCAAAACTATAACTGATGTTTCTTATACAGCTGCTCTCTGGCTAAAAATGAGCTAGGAAACTAATCCCAAAAGAAGACTTCCTATTTTACTATAGTACCAATCAATCAACCAGTAGATTGTGTTTATATTTAAATAATGTTTGCATAGCGAAGGAAGATCTTCAGCTATTAGTCCATCATTAAAGTGTGATAGAAGTTAGCCCACAATCTGATACTCATCTTCAGGACAGCTTGTTTCATAAATGATATTTCCTATCAACAAGATGGATGAAATGACAACTAGGCAAAAAATGCAAATTTCAATTAATTCACAGTTAATATTTCTCAATATTTGAGTATTTTAGAAGTTGAGAAACTGAAAAAATTGAACATGTAATTTAAATAACATGTCAGTATCACATTATGAATAGGTCATATAATAAGACTTACTTTATTCAGAAAGAGCAAAGAGAAAATTCACTGTTGCTCTATATTTTGGTCTATTTTTTTAAATCTTTTTTTCTTATTTTTTTAAAGATTTTATTTATTTATTTGACAGACAGAAATCACAAGTAGGCAAAGAGGCAGGCACAGAGAAGGAGAGGCAGACTCCCTGCCAAGCAGAGAGCCCGATGCGGGGCTCAATCCCAGGACCCTGGGATCATGACCTGAGCTGAAGGCAGAGGCTTTAACCCACTGAGCCACCCAGGCGCCCCTATATTTTGGTCTACTGAACAAAGGGTTACTTTAATTCTAAATAAGCTTCCATGAATTTTCTTAAATGGTCAAGCCATTAAACAAAACGACAATACATTCACGAGGAGCATTATATTCTGTTTTTATGGAGCTCACTGCAGTAGGCAAGAACAGCTAGCTTTGCAAGAAAAGTCAAGAGACAACATTAAATCAATTTTGCAAGTTTTTCATATTAAAAAATAGACAACATTAGTTCATTTTTAAAAAGGCACTAATCTCTATCGAGACCATGAGGATTTCTATTTCTTGGTGTACGTCAGCTTCTTGGGGAACTCCAACCAAGTTACTTACTATCTGATTCAGATTTTAGCTATACTAATATTTATACTTAGGAGATCTTCCACATAACTGAGTATTTTAGATAACTTATGTTCATTCCATAATGCAACAAAACATTTTATATTTTAACTATTTTGTAGACATTTTTCTAGAAGATTTTTCCTATTATTCTCCCTTTTCTTAAAAAAAGAGTGCAACTTAATTTAACCATTCAAAACATGCACATGAACTGTACTGCATGATGGTACTGCTGTGCTCTAATCTTATGTTTCTTCACCTCTACCTGCTGTCACGTACTGATGACAGCATGTTCTTGATGTTTCTGATTGCCTACGTAAGAACGTAGGAGTGTTCTATATAGGATCCTGACCATAAAAGACTCAAGCTTTGTGGTATCTGGCTACTCTGAGTTCTTTTTCTCTCCCTCTTTGCTTCATGGTTGGTTTTTAAATGACTGAAGTTACCATATAAAATCACACCAAAACAGGCTTTTGACACTGGGAAGTGAGTTCTAAAGAGCTCTGAGTACCTGAACATGAGAGCAGAAAAACATCTTTCCTTAGAAAGCAGCACTGGCTAATTTGTACAATTGTACAATGAGGTCTCCATTCTTTTTCCCTAGGAACTGGAATCAACCATGTCAATTACATGACATTCTTCTCTCCACAGATGATCTAATAACATACCCTTCACAATGCCTCCTCAATAGATGCAAAGAATGGAGACAGAAAGAATGGCAGAGTTGTCCAATTACTCATGAGGTGTACATGAATATGATGTGTGCTTAGCATTTATTTATATCTGATAAATAAATGTAAATGAAACTATGAATCTGACTTTATGTCTTTGCTGGGTGCTCGGTAATAGAATATAAAGATGTAAATTTTTTTTTGTCTATTTAAGAGGCTAACAAGGCTAACTTCTGAAGAACAATGGAATTCTTGAAACCATCAGAAATATTTGTAAAACCCCAGAGTACATATATTGGAAGTACAGAAAAATCTTATTTTGTTTTCTCTACATACACATGGAGTGAATCACAAAATTAGTTACCTAATCTTTTTCACTTTGTCAATTAAGCATTAATAACAGACAAGTAAAAAAAGGAATTCTGCCTAAATAAACTACTTCTCTCTACCAAATAAGTTCTTATGACTCAAGTTTTAGAGAAACTATGCTAAGCCAATCAAAGATTAGCTGCTTACATAATAAATAAAACAATCATTTTGATTATAGCAGATTCTCATTGCTATGAAGTAATTTTATCAGGACAGAGGAAAAACGTGAGGTGGTCTTTGAGTAATTAATAAAAATTTATTTTACTTTCAATTTTCCCTTCGAGAATGAGAAAGAAACAAAAAAGACATGTGAAAGATCAACCCTATGGATCTATTTGGCTTAAATAAATTACAAATTACCACTTCAGTTCTTCTGGCTGGTAATGTCAAAAACTACTGATTTATAGAAAATAAGTAAAGAAGGGAACAATAACAAAGTACCTCTTCAGAAAACACACACAAAAAAACACCCTATAAAGTTTTTTCCCACATATAACCCAAAGCTATCCAGTTAATGTATCTCTAATATCCTGCAGCTGATGCTATATAGTAGAGATCACTAAATTAAAACTATTCAAGATAACAGCTTTCTGGTGACACTGTAACCAAGTATAACAGAACTACTCCAATGGCTAAAGGAGTCATGAAATAACGACTATGTTATTTATTCTTTTGATTTTGGACCAAATAAATTATTCTGTTCCCTTATGTGTAAAATGGGGGCCAGCTGGAACACTGAAAATTTATTAATGGTAAAATCCTTATAATCTTCAGGTAAACAATATAAAAAATTAACTACTTGATTCATACCTTGTTTTAATTCTAAACCTTCAGGTTGCTTGTTCTCTCTCACAGCTGAAGTAGAATCTACACAGACGTCTTGTCTGAGGAATAAAAATAAATAAAACAATTTTTATATTTGATCAAATAATACTGCTCAGGTTCCCAGAATTAAGTCACACACTTGGGAAGACACAATGACTCTTCTGAGCCCCCAGGACAACATTTAGTGCACTTAGAAAACTCAGAAACATGTATACAAGTGTCAAAAACAGTAGCTATAAATCACTACCAATTTAAGCAGTATATGTCTTTGTAAAAAGTAAGAAGCAAAACTGGAAGGAACATGGAGATAACTTTTCCTCCTTTCCAATAACCTTCAGGATAGCTGGTGGGAGAAATCACAACTTACAGAGGAATCCAGTAATTTTTCAACTTCCACAGTTATATTTAATGGACACTTTGGCATTCAAATTATTTTATATTTACCTAATTTCATACCTCAAATGCTTTGATGTCTACAGTATGTGTGAAATACATATTTTATATGTAATATATACATAATCAAAGTAAAAGGATTAAAGTATAAGATCATAAAAAAGTTTTGATTCACCATGTTCTCCAACAGAGCGGTAAACTAATGTTCTTTCTTAGAGGGCATTATACCACCTAAATATTAATGTTACAAATACCTCTCAGCAAAAAAAAAAAATTAGTTGCAAATATTCAAATTGACTCTTTTCTTTATAAGTAAGTATTACCTTCTAGAGAATTTCTATACACACCCTAAAACTAACATATGAGAAATATTGCAGGAATTTTCCTATCACAAAATTACTTCTATCCACTTAATAACAAAACCTTCAAATAACCAAAGGATAAAGACTTGTGATCATTTCTTCTGAGTTTACAATATTCTTTCCCATCAACATATTTGGCACTCACCTGTTTGTTTTATGTTAAAGTTTTACTAATACAAGCACAAACTCAAATAGAGACTAAAAAATTATTTGGATCTGATATTAGTTAGGACATATAAAAAATTAAAATTGAGATACCTGTTTTATACCTCGTTCTAATATCACCTACTCAGATTTTATTCTTTCACCAGAATGACTGACAAATCCCAAGGAAGGTATCAAGAAATATTCTTTGGCAATCCAAGGACAGATAAAATGCCAATTATAGTACATTAAGAGTTTGCAAGGAGTACAGCTAAAATGTGCTACCTCAAGCCTTACAGTCAAATTAGATTTTACCTACTGGGAGCATTAATCTACTTCTAAGTATCTTCCTTTAAAGAAAATGTTTGTTTGCTCTTACACATCCTTGAATGGCACCTAATTCTTCTTCTAAACACATATATCTAAACGACCTGAACAAAAACATAATGTAATATCACCATTAAAAGGGCCATTGGTGGGGCACCGGGGTGGCTCAGTCTAAAGAGCCTGTGACTCTTGATCTCAGTGTCATGAGTTCAAGGCCCAAGTTGGGTGAGAGATTACTTAAATAAACTTTCAAGAGCAGGGATGGGGTGGGAGTTGGGCATATGCAATACCTTAAGGATACAACATCACCTATGCAATATTACAGCTAAGAATGTATGACCTATGTCACGGAAAAAATCATCAGTTAAACCCAAAATGGAAAAAAGTAAGCTCTATTAAAAAAGGGTGAGGAGTTAAATGTCAATACTATAAACAAAACAAAAACAAAAACAAAAGGTTGTGAAAATATTCCAGGTTAAAGGAGGCTAAAGAGCCCTGACAATTAAATGTTATACTTGACAAGACACTGCTGAACTGGAGGGGAAAAACATTATAAAGGACATTATTGAGTCAGACGACAAACTGAAATACTGACAGTAAACTGGATAAAAGTATTGTACCAATGTTAAGTTTACTGAAGTTGACCCTGTATTGTGGTTATACATATAGAGTATCACTATCCTTAATAAAAAAAAAAAAGCACAAGGTACTATTTTGGGGTAAAGTGTCATAATGCATGTAATTTATAGCCTCAAATGTCTTAAAATAGATACCTATATAAAGAGAGGTAGAGCAAGGGTGTGCAAATGGGATAAAATGTTAATAATAGGTCAATCTAAGTAAAAGGCATATGGATGTTTCTTGTAATGTTCTTATTCTTGTAACATTTTAATAACTCATGAAGTTATTGACAAGTAAAAAATTTTTGCATTACAGTATGCATTATTTTCTTTTTTCTGTGAAAGCCCCTTGGTTTCCCTTCAAATAAAACTGGACATCCCTATAAAGATTACCTGCTACCATAAAGAATTTCTTTTAGTGCCCAAAGTGAACTTTTTTAACAGTGTGTTTTACCTTGTTAGGTTTGAACATGCTATTGAAGAGTCACCAGAATTTCAGACAACAGATGCAGTACACGTACACCACCTTGTGGCTGAAAAATGAAATGCTAGATGTTTTTCCATCAGTAGTATCTGAAGTCAGAAAAAATATTCCAGAAAAATAGCCTGGAATTTTAAAATCTATACGAGCTAATTTTTCCAAGATGTAGGCTTTGCAACTAAAATTATCATATACATACAGAGCTCTCTAATACAACTGAAAGATTTCCACCAAAGAGCATGAAAGAGAAGATATACACAAAGAAATGTCTTAAAGTGTAAGAAAACTATGAGTACATGTCTTTTCATTTCTAGCTTCATTAAAATAAAAAAAGTCTACTCCCAGATAAGACATACTAGGTGTCAGAGTTAGAAAAACTAAAGTAATTCTAATTTATATTTAAATGGCATTTAAATATTCCTATCAAATACTTTAAGAATTTTATAACAACTGTAGGAGTGCCTGGGTCGCTTACTTGATTAAGCTTCCGACTCTTGATTTCAGCTCAGGTCATGATCTCGGGGTTGTGAGACCAGCCGTGCTTTGGGCTCCATGCTCAGCTGGGAGTCTGCATGAGATGCTCTCTCTCTCTTTCCCTCCCCTGCTTGTGTGAATGACATCCTCTCTCTAATAAATAAATCTTTTATGACAAGAATTTTATAATAACTGGAGAGAGAGAGAGAGAAAGCATGAGAGAAAAGTAGGGGAGGGAGGAACACACTGCTAAATCTCGTTTAGGTTAAGAATCTTGCAGTGACTTTTGTATTTCTTTCATTAAGGAGGGAATAAGTAGCCCGTTTTTATTTCTCTAATTCCCTTCTCCTATCCACGGTACGCCTCATTAAAGTAGCTTAATTTGGGCGCCTGGGTGGCTCAGTGGGTTAAGCCTCTGCCTTCGGCTCAGGTCATGATTTCAGGGTCCTGGGATCGAGTCCCGCATCGGGCTCTCTACTCAGCAAGGAGCCTGCTTCCCTCTCTCTCTCTGCCTGCCTCTCCGCCTACTTGTGATCTCTGTCTGTCAAATAAATGAATAAAATTTTTTTTTAAGATTTTATTTATTTATTAGTTAGAGAGAGAGAGAGAGAGCACAGGCAGACAGAGTGGCAGGCAGAGGCAGAGGAAGAAGCAGGCTCCCTGCCGAGCAAGGAGCCCAATGTGGGACTCAATCCCAGGACGCCGGGATCATGACCTGGGCCAAAGGCAGCCGCTTAACCCACTGAGCCACCCAGGCGTCCCAATGAATAAAATCTTAAAAAAAAAAAAATAATAATAATAATAGGGGCGCCTGGGTGGCTCAGTGGGTTAAAGCCTCTGCCTTCGGCTCAGGTCATGATCCCGGGGTCCTGGGATCGAGCCCCACATGGGGCTGTCTGCTCAGCAGGGGACCTGCTTCCTCCTCTCTCTCTCTCTGCCTGCTTCTCTGCCTACTTGTGATCTCCATCTGTCAAATAAATAAATAAATAAATCTTAAAAAAAAAAAAAAAAGCCTCTGCCTTCAGCTCAGGTCATGATCCCAGGATCCTGGGATCGAGGCCCACATCGGGCCCTCTGCTTGGCAGGGAGCCTGCTTCCCTCTCTCTCTGCCTGTCTCTCTACCTACTTGTGATCTCTGTCAAATAAAAAACAAAATCTTTAAAAAAAAATAATAAAGTAGCTTAATTTATGATCTTGGCTTTGAATTATAAGAGAGTTGTATACTGATCTCTGGGATTTAAGTCCTAAAACCGTAACAGTCTGGCTTCCTTTTTTTTTTTTAAGATTTTATTTATTTATTTATTTGAGAGAAAGAGTGAGAGAGGGAAGAAGGTCAGAGGGAGAAGCAGATTCCCTGCAGAGCCAGGAGCCCGATGTGGGGCTTGATCCTAGGACTCTGGAATCATGACCTGAGCCTAAGGAAGTCGCTCAACCAACTGAGCCACCCAGGTGCCCTGACTTCCTTTTTTTTAACCCAAACATAATTTCACTCTTGATCCTTTCTTAAAACAAAAAAATAGACTATTGGGGTTACATCAAAATAAAAAAGCTTCTGGACAGTAAAGGAAACAACAACACTAAAAGGCAACCTACAGAATGGGAGAAGAGTATCCAAAATGTACAAAGAACTTCTAAAACTCAACACTCAATGGATTTTTTGTTTGTCTGTCTGTTTTCCAGAATTCAATGGATTTGTTGTTTAAATCAGAACAATACACTGGGGAGATCTATGGAACTTAAGAACAATTACACATGTGAATTACTAAAAGTTTAAAATATATTTCCAAAGAGGAAAAAAAATTCAATTTCTTGTACAAACAAAAAATACAGAGAAGATACCTCAATGGAAGGATAAAGAAGATGCCAGCATCTTCTCATTTTTGGCAAAAGTAAGCTGACAATCAGACAAACTGACATAACAAAACTCTTGATTCTCCTCACTCTCCTGGAAATAAAAACAGAGGCTAAAAGAAGACAGCCTATCATTCTATGAGCTTTCTTTCTACTATTAAGAACAAGAAACAAAGAAACTAGAGTAGCCAAAACAACTTTGAAAAAGGACACACATTATCAGTTTGCTATAAAGCTACAGTCATCAAGATACTATGATGTTGGAGAAAGGATAAAGTTATAGACTGATGGAACATAAGAGAATCCAGAAATGAACTCATTTAAACATGATCAAATGAGTTTCAACAAAGTGCAAAGACAATTCATTGGAACTGAACAAATGGTGCCAGTACAGCTGGATATTCATATGGATACAGTTTCCAACCCATACCTTGCACCATATACAAAAACTAACTCAAAATGGTAACAGATCTAAAAAATGTAAACCTATAAAACCTCTAGAAGAAGATGCAGGAAAAAATCCTTTGTGACTTGTTAATAAGCAAAGATCTCCCCCAAAAGCATGGTCTATAAATAAAAATAACTGATCAACTGGATTTCCCCCAAATAAAAATTATCTACTCTTCTAAGGAAATGTTGAGAGAATAAAAGGCTAGTGAGACCGGGAGAAAATATTTGCAAGCCACATACCTGATAAAGGACTTGTATTCTGAGTATACAAAGAACTCTCAAATCACAATAATAAAAAAACAAAGAACCCAGTTTAAAAAAACTGGTTCAAAAATTAAGTCACTTGACCAAGGAAGACATACAGATGCAAATAAACAGTAACATACATGGTCAACATCATTTATTATTAAGGAAATTCAAATTTGGAACTACAATGCCGTATCACTACACATATATTAAAATGGCCAAAATCAGAACAGACATATGGAACTCTCATATACAGTACCAGTAAGGATGCAGACATGCCCTTTAGCAACTCCCACTCTTAGTACTTGACTAAGGACAATGAAAACTCATTGTGTTCCTATCAAAACTTGTATGCAAACATTCATAGTGGCATTATTTGAAATCATCATAAACTGTAAATAGATGAAATGTCCCTTTATTAATATTAATTTTCTATTGCTGCCATAACAAATTACCACAAACTTGATAGCTTAAAACAACATAAATGTATCATATTATAGTTCTGTAGTTGATATGGCTCTGGTATGGGTCTCATCAGACCGAATCAAAGTGTCCACAGGCAGCATTCCCTTCTAGAGGCACTAGGGGAGAATTCATTTCATGTTCATTTGGGATGCTGGAAGAATTCCATTCACTGACATTGTTGGACCAAAGTCCCTGACTCCTTGCTGGCTATAAGCTGAAGATCATTCCCAGTTTCTAGTCAAGTCTCATGCTGGGTCTCTCTGACCTCTTGTCTTCCTCTTCAACTTTTAGGAACTCATAGAATTAAAGGGGGATAACCTGGGTAATCCAGGATAATCTTCCCCATCTCAAAACCTTAACCTTAAACAAATCTGCAAAGTGCCTTTTGTCAAATAAAGTAACAGACTCTCAGGTTCTGAAGATCGGAGTGTAAATACCTTTGAAGGGTCATCATTTTACTTATAAGATTACCTCAAGTGGGAGTGAATAAATAAACTATAGTATGCCCACACAATGGAATACTACTTAGCAATCAAAAGGAAGAACTATTGATATACAGGACAATACAAATGAATTTCAAATGCATTATGCTAAGTTAAAGAAGCAGACTTAATAGGCTATATACTGGGCACCTGGGTGGCTCAGTGGGTTAAAGTGTCTGCCTTTTGCTCAAATCATGATCCCGGGGTCCTGGGACTGAGCCCTGCGTCAGGCTCTCTGCTCAGCAGCGAGCCTGCTTCCTCCTCTCTCTGCCTGCCTCTCTGCCTACTTGTGATCACTGTCTGTCAAATAAATAAAATCTTTAAAAGAAAAAAAAAAGGCTATATACTGTATTATTCCATCTATATGACACTCTAGAAAAAGAATAGGTATAGGAACAGAAATCAGATTAGTGGTTGCTAGAGATTGGGAATGGGAGGACTGGACTACAAGGAGCCATAGAGGAGATTTTTAGTGTGATGGAACTATTCTATATCATGAGTGTGGCAATAGATTAAAAAACCACCCATTTGTCCAATTTTATAGAACTATATAGCAAAAAAGGTGAGCTATAATTATCTAAATGGTATCTTACTTTTTTTAACTGAACACCACAAAAGTCTTAGAGCAGACTCAAAAGAATTAAATCATATGGTAGTGAACTGTAACCTTCAAACACTAAGAAGTGAGGCAAAACAAGCTTAATTTTTCTCAAAGGGCTTTTCCAAAGAGCAAATAAATCTACATCTCCAGTGTCCCTCAGCAACTTTCTTCAGGCTTTCATAAAAAACACATGGGGAAAAGATACAGATGTAGTGAAAAGAAGGGCCATCTGCACCCCAATGTTCATAACAGCAATGGCCACAGTCGCCAAACCGTGGAAAGAACCGAGATGCCCTTCAACGGACGAATGGATAAGGAAGATGTGGTCCATATATACTATGGAATATTATGCTTCCATCAGAAAGGATGAATACCCAACTTTTATATCAACATGGATGGGACTGGAAGAGATTATGCTGAGTGAAACAAGTCAAGCAGAGAGAGTCAATTATCATATGGTTTCACTTATTTGTGGAGCATAACAAAAACACGGAGGACATGGAGAGATGGAGAGAAGGGAGCTGAGGGAAATTGGAGGGGGAGATAAACCATGAGAGACTATGGACTCTGAAAAACATTCTGAGGGTTTTGAAGGGGTGAGGGGGTGGGAGGTTGGGGGAGCCAGGTGGTGGTTTTTATGGAGGGCATGTTTACATGGAGCACTGGGTGTGGTGCATAAACAATGAATTCTGTTACACTGAAAAGAAATTAAATAAATATAAAAAAAACACGTGGGGAAAATCCTCAATACTCATCAGCATAAAATGGAACTTTAGGAATAGCTATTATTACAGATTCAGAGAAAAAATTCCAGAGCGAATAAAGCAACTTTTTTTTCGATGCTCACTATGTTACAGGTACTATTCTAAGCACTTTATGATTCTTTTCTCACTTAATCATCATCACAATCCTATAGGTTATGATATGTATGGGTATTACCCCAATTCTCCAGCTGAGGACACTGAGGCCCAGGAGGATTTAAGTAACTTGCCAAACATTAGAAAGACAGCAAACTGTGGAGTTATGCTGGCAGGCTTTAAATTTAAAATAAATTTGAAATGCAGGCAGTTTAATTCTAGAACCTTCACTCTTTACATTTATTTGGACTTTCTATTACCTAGAGAAATACTTCTCCAAGTAATAATATCTAAAAATTCCATGTAGCCAGGCAACCCTCCCCGTCCCCTCCCTGTTCAAGAGCTCTGTACTCTCACTCAATAAACTTTGCTTTGCTGCCACCAAAAAAAAAAAAAAAAGTAGCCATGGCAATATACATATTCATACGGCCATATATACCTCAAAGGATAAAGTCAGTTTTGACTCACAATTTGACCTCAAGGCCCCAAAGGAAAATTCTTCTTTCTTACTGGGTAAACTAAAATAAGCTACTAAAACATCCAGACAGAATTATTTTAAATGTTGAAAATTTCAATGAAAAGACAGACATAAGTAACAATAAAAGATCCATCATCCTTAAGAAAGGGCCTGAAAGGAATGGGAATGAAAAAAGAGAAGGAAACATTTTGAACTCTGTACCTTTTTGTACCATTCCATACAACTAGTACTGTTTGAATTTTTTCCTCACTGAGGCATTTTATTTGCACATGTGTATTACATCCCTTGAAAAAGAATCCCAGAATTTTCCCTCCTGCGTTTCATCTTGCCTCTTCATGGTCCATGATGCCAGGTGAGGTTTTTAGTATAGTGAAACCAAGCTGATGGGACAGGAGCAGATTATTCTGCCATTTTTCTAGTGCCATTTTTGGGTGTATATCAAACCTGGGGCTGATCACTCCATACTTGTTTAACCTGCCCATGAAGTTCATAACAATTTTTCCAGCTCTGTGATCATCAACGATTTCAGATTCGCCAATATAACCATGCTTCATCATCACAGTTAGAAACCAAACAATGACTTTGGAGAACGGCCTAGAAAGAACTTCGCGTTTGCTTCTCTTTCAGGCATTATGGGGTTTTTTGGTGTTTTTTCTTTTTCTTAATTGACATGGTTAACGCTCTTGAAAGCATGTGCCACAACCTTCATGTGAACCATTATGACAGCAGCATTGAAAGATGGACAGAGTACTATTTGTGGGGTTTTTTAAAAAGATTTTATTTATTTATTTGAGAAAGAGAGAGAGCATGAGAGGAGAGAGGTCAGTGGGAGAAGCAGACTTCCTGCCGAGCAGGGAGCCGGAATGGGACTCGATCCTGAGGCTCCAGGACCATGACCCAAGATGAAGGCAGTTGCTTAACCAACTGAGCCACCCAGGCACCCCAACTATTTGTTTTTAAACCATGCCCATGGGGGTGCCTGGGTGGCTCAGTTGTTAAGCATCTGCCTTCAGCTCAGGTCATGATCCCAGGGTCCCTGCACCGGGCTCCCTGTTCAGTGGGAAGCCTGCTTCTCCCTCTCCCACTCCCCTTGCCTGTGTTCCCTCGCTCACTGTGTCTCTCTGTCAAATAAATAAATAAAGTATTTAAATGAATGAATGAATGAATAAATAAATAAATACATACGTAAACAAACCGTGCCCATGCATTTGGCTATTAACTTTAAAAAAAGTTAATGGAAGTACAGGTTCACACAAGTTTGTAACAGAAAACAAGGAGGGGAATAAAAGGAAACAAACATACAGAAGAAATTTACTGAATAATAGCAGTGTAATCAAGAATTGTAAAAATAATATTCTAAGTAAATTCTTGATAGTTGTAAAGAAGAATATGGCAAAATGAAAATTAAAAGGGGATGTTAAAGCTCTACCTTAAAACTTAAACCAAAATAAATTTCAAAATAATTTAAAAATTTCAAAATAAATTTCATTTAAAAAATCCATAAAGTACTAAAAGAAAATATGTTTTCTGGGTTTTATATTTAGAAAAGTCCTTCTCTATTCTGAAGTTATAAAACTTCAGAATAGAGAAGGACTTTTCTAAATATAAAACCCAGAAAACATAAAATATTGTCAAAGAAAACAAAAAATATTGTCAAATTGTCAAATATTGTCAAATTATATTAACATGAAATATTTATGCATGCAATACAAGGTAAAAGCCTTAAAGTATAAAAAGAAGAGCAACAGCAAAAAATAATGGCAACCCACATCACCAACAATGGATTAAAAAGACCAAAGCTGGGACGCCTGGGTGGCCTCAGTTAAGCATCTGACTTTGGCTCAGGTCATGATCCCAGGGTCCTGGGATCAAGTCCCACATCAGGTTCCCTGCTTGGTGGGGAGCCTGCTTCTCCCTCTCCCTGCTGCTCTGCCTGCTTGTGTGCTCTCTGTCAAATAAATCTAAAAAAATTTTTAAATAAATAAATTAATTGGAAAAAAAAAAAAAGACCAAAGTCCTCCAACTACATACACACGAAGGGTAAATAAACGCCAGAGCTCACAGAAAACTCCACTAGCTCTATAATACATATAAAGATGATTAATTTCACTCATAATAAGAGAATACAAATTAAAATTCCAATAAGATATTATCTACTGGATGAACAGAGATCAAAATGTTAGATAACACTATACTGAGTAAAGTGTATGAACACATGTACTCCACATTTAGAGGTACAAACCAGTTTAAACTCTATAAGTCAATTATGGCAAAATCTTCTAAAATTTCAAATGTGCAAATATCTGACTAAACAATTAACTTGTAGGTATTTATGCTACACATAATCACAGAGGAACAAGATTATATACAGAAATATTTATATCATTTGTAATAACAAAAGAGTACACAACTTAAATGTCCATCAACAGACTTAATGCTTTACTACATCCAATAATGGAATAGTATACAGGTATATATAGGAAGCCTTATATGTACTAGGTAGAATAAAACCCAAGAAAAGACATACTATTATATGGAAAAAATTAAGTGGAAAAGGTATGGAATAGTTTGCACAGGATGCTGCTCTAATGTGTGAAAAGAAAAAAATATACATACACATGTATTTGTAAACTATGGTATATCTCTGGGAGGATACACAAGAAATTGGTTTACTGTGGTTGCCTATAGGAAGGAAGAATGAGGAATAGAAGATTTATTTTCATTAAATACTTTAAAAATTTTTGTACTATGTGCATGCATTTACTATTCCAATAAATAAGCTCTTAAATAAAGACACTAGATAACATGGTTATGTGGGAAATGTCCTTATTTTCTGGAAATTCAAACAAATATTCAGAATTAAGATATCTATAATTCACTTTATAATACTCTAAGAAAAAAGACGAAGCAAATATGGAAAAATGAAAACTGCTATAATTGTTAAGATCCAGCCAATAGTGAGTGTCGTTACACTATTCTAATTTTCTATACCCTTGTCATTTTTCACAATAAAAGCAAAAGTGAAATTCCTTTTTACCTAACATAATACAGTGAAATTTCCTTTATGTAACTCAGACAAGTAATGTCTTTATGTGACATTAAGTTCTTATTAAAATTCTTATTAACATAGGGAAACAACTTTAAAAGTTATATGTAATTTAAGCATTTTAGGTTAACATAAAAAAGAAATGTGACCGTCCTTCACCAATCTTTGGATCCTATGCCACAGCCTTACCTTTACTATGAATCCATGGAAAACAGTTCAATTTCATCCTACTCACATAAACCATTTCTACTTTTGGCTCATTTAAAATGCAAACATCTCAGTGCAAAAAAAAAATTACCCTTTATACAATGTTCCCCCAACTTTTATTGTTATCCCACAGCTAAATGACAACCTTTTAATAATACCACTGAGTTTTCAAAACAATCAACTTAATCAACTACTCTTTTCATATTTATAATTCATCTGTTTATATGTTTAACTAAAGTATGCAACTACAAAAACTCTTGGTAAGCAAACACTTCAAATGGGGGACAAGTTCACATATGTATTAGAGAACACTCATTAATATCAGTTTAGCACACTAAACATCAGTGAATTTTTTTTTAAGATTTTATTTTTATTTATTCATTTATTTGACAAGAGAGACAAGCGCAAGCGGGGGAGGGAGAGGAATAAACAGACTCAGCGCTGGGCATGGAGCCTGAAGTGGGGGGTCAATCCCATGACCCCACAATTATGATCTGAGCCAAATTAAGAGTCCAACACTCAACTGCATGAGCCCCTCAGAAGCCCCGTGAATTTATTTTTCAAATGAACTAGAAAGGGCAATTAACATAATGAGCATCAGTTAAGTGATTAAGAAAAACTTAACCTTTTAAAAATAGTGATAATAGGGACGCCTGGGTGGCTCAGTTGGTTAAGCGGCTGCCTTCCGCTCAGGTCATGATCCCAGCGTTCTGGGATCGAGTCCCGCATCCGGCTCCTTGCTCGGCGGGGAGCCTGCTTCTCCTTCTCCCTCTGCCTCTGCCTGCCACTCTGTCTGCCTGTGCTCATATGCTCTCTCTCTGACAAATAAATAAAATCTTTAAAAATAAATAAATAAAAAATATAATTATTACAATGTATTAAAACCTAGTACACTGTAAATAGTAACCAGTACATTGTAAGTAGTAACTAGTAGTAGATGACACCCACTTCTCTTTTCAACTACTTGTATTTAATACCCAGGTATTCCATTGTGAACAAAAATATTCACATTTGAAATTCATAAAACAGATGATTAAATGGAAATAAAAAAAATTCCTGCCAAAGAATTATTCATTTTGCAAAAATAATTTCCTGTGAATTTTATCCACTAATTAAATATTCTAGTGAATATAAAATGCTTCCATTTATATCTATTACCTAAAATCTCTCAAGTGTATTTAGCAATCTCTCATTAAAAAAAAAGTTATCATCTAAAACTGGAATCCAATAAGAGCTACTTTAGAACATACCTATTATCTGCTAAGAAAGTAGCAATGACCACGAACAGTATTTCCATAACACTCATACAGAAGCTACTTTGCAGTATACCTTATTTTGAGAACGTGGATTTTTAAATTTACCTTCTAGAACTGTAACTCAATAATGCTTATTATCTATAGGGAAACACAGTTTCTTTTTTTAAAAGATTTTATTTATTTGACAGAAAGAGATCACAAGTAGGCAGAGAGGCAGGCAGAGAGAGAGAGGGGGAGGCAGACTCCCGGCTGAACAGAGAGTCCGATGTGGGGCTCGATCCCAGGACCCTGAGATCATGACCTGAGCCAAAGGCAGAGGCTTTAACCCTCTGAGCCACCCAGGCGCCCCAGGGAAACACAGTTTCATTTCCACCAAATTCTCCCTCAATATCGATAACTCGCTAAAAGCACATTAATTTAAAATTCATGAAGATATTTATTAGAGGAATTCTAAAATTCTAAATAACATCTCCCTGAAGTATTTGTATATTTTCTTTATAATAAAGCCCCAATTTGGATTATTTTATTGCACTATTCAAGATTTAAATTACAAACACATTCTTTAGAGCATAATCATCTTACATTATAGGCTGAGCTAATACCTGGTCTCATTTTTAGTGCTATTTTAGCTATAATACTTCATTCCTAGCACATTTCCAAATGGAGATAGCGCTCAATTCCATGCCTCTATACTGGCTTATTTAATTAAAATTGTTGTCCTTATTAAGCAACTGTCATCATCTGTAACACTGGCAAATCTTGTCATAATACCTAACAGTTTTAAAACACTGCAAAATCATAGATGCTGAGGTTTTTAGGCTAGCTGTAACATAATATAAATTTGTTCATTTGCTTACCTAAGGTGAACTAAAGTGACAATCCCATCTGTCACCCTTTTGAAAATGAAGGTATTTAGAAACTATGAATGTTTTATCTTTATAGTTCCTAATCTCATTCCTATAAAATTTGTTAGGTTAACACTTATTAATTTCAAGTTTTAAAAGTAGCACACTGTCAAAAACTTCTTATAACTAATGCTTCTGCTTTCTTGTTATTTTTGGTAGTTAAATTTCTGTTGTCTATAATCTAATCTGTGTTATTTTGTTATGGCAGCCCCTTACACAAAGTCTTCTGCAAAGAGGGAGTCTTACTTTTTCCTTCTAATCTGTGTGACTTTTATTTCTTTTTCATGCTTTGTTAAACCTGTTGATACTTCCACTACCTTGCTAAATAGGAGTGATGGGAGAAGGTATTTTTGCTTGGTCCTATCTTAGAAAGAAACCATGTAAAGATTTTCATATTTAAGTATGCCATTATTTACATGCATTTAAAAAAATATTTGTTTATCAGAGAGAGAGAGAGAGAGCACAAGCAGGCAGAGTGGCAGGAAGAGGCAGAGAGAGAAGCAGACTCCCCGATGATGATCCCAGGATCATGACCTGAGCCAAAGACAGCGGCTTAACCAACTGAGCCACCCAGGTGCCCCTTGTGAGCATTTGTTTTTAGGTTTACTTTATTGTTCTTTTTTTCTAACTTCTTGAATACTCAGTTCACATATTTTAATTATTTACAGATTAGTAATATATACTTAAGGCTAAAATTTTCCTCTGAGTATTACGTTAGCTGTATCCCATAGAGCTGGTTCATTTTTTTATGTTAGTTTTTAGACAGTTTATAATTCCTCTTTAACCTCAAAGCTGTTGAGTTTTAGAATACTTAGACAGTCAGGTTCCATAGCCTTTTTGTTCATTTTACTTTACTGCTCTAAAATCAGGACAACAGTTAAGAACTTTATTAATATTTTATGACCAAACTTATTATTTTTGTGGATATTCCACAGGAGATAAATTCTGTTTTCAGAATACAGAATATGGTCTACACCAATCAACTTATTTAGGTCTTCAATATCTTTACTTACCTTTCATCTAGATAATTTATCATGATATAGATGAGATAATTTTTTAAGTTCCTACTGGACGTCTGGGTGGCTCAGTTTGTTAAGCAGCTGCCTTCAGCTCAGGTCGTGACCCTAGGGGTCCTGAGATGGAATCCCAAATCTGGCTCCTGGCTCAGCAGAGAGCTTGCTTCTCCCTCCTACTCTGCTGTTCTCCCTGCTTGTACTCACCCTCTCTGTTAAATGAACAAATAAAACCTTAAAAAAAAAATTAAGTTCCTACTACTCACACACTTCTTGTTTCACATCATGATTCCCATAGTTTTTGCTTTATAAAAGCTATATAGAGGAAATACACAAATATACGGCACATGTAAGACATATATTCCTGTTAGATCACCTTTGTGGATTTCACAGTATTATAGATTGCCTTTAACTGTCTTGCATAAATCTTTTTGCCTTGAATTCAACCTTCACTAATATTAGGCTTATTATACCTTGCTTGCAAGTATTTCTTACAGATCTTTTGTTTGGTTACTGACTATTTATGACAAATAATACCCAAAAATAAAAAAAAATTTCCATACAAATATATCCTTTTTTTTTTTTAAATGGTTTCTGGGTCTTTAGTCTTATTTAAGAACTTGACCAACTACCACAATAGATTACACAGTTAAAGTACGCTTTCTATTTTTTTTTTCAGATGATTTTCTTGTTTTTTAGTAAAATGTTATGGTTTTCTTTGTAAGTTTCCTGTTAAAGGTATTTGAAAGCCTATCATATTTTTGTAACTAGTATTAACAGAATTTTTTTTTTAGTTCCCAGTCACTGGACTGAAGAATGCTGGTAAAGCATTACTTTTCGGAGTCTGTGAGGATGTTGAACCTAGTAAAGCATTTAGCCCTGGGTGGGGCTATAGCTAATCCCTTGAGGGCTGGAATAAAAAAGGCAGAAGGGCGGGGTACCTGGGGGCCTCATTCAATTAAGGGGCCAATTCTTGGTTTTGGCTAGGTTGTGATCTCAGGGTCCTTGGATCTAGTCCCACATTGGGCTCGGTGCAGAGCCTGTTTGTCCCTCCCGCTCTGGTTACTCCCTGCGCGCACTCTCTCTCAAGTTTAAAAAGAAAAAAAAGAAAAAAAAACTAACTAAAAAAAGAAAGAAGGCAAAAGGGCAAATTAACTCTGTCCACTTGAGTTCAGAAATCCATCTGCCCTGGAACAGGGGCGCTCCCGGTTTCTGGCCTTTTGGAGTCAGACTAGGACTTACACCACATTCGCTGGCCTTCAGAGTAAACCGTGTTGTGCCACTGGCTTTCCTGGCTCTCCGGCTTACAGACAAAAAAATCAACAGATCATGGGACTTCTTGTCATCCATAAGCACATGACCCAATTCCTATAACAAATCTCTTTTATGTATCTACATATATCCTACTGCTTCTGTCTCTCTGGAAAACCCTAATACATTCCTTTTATAGACCTTTCTGCTATAAGAGAAAACAGTTGTTGGTTTTCTTATGCTTATATACTGCTCCATCTTATCAAATTCTAGTCTTTAAAAAAAAAAAACAACCTAGAATCTCTCAGCTATTCTAGGTCTAAAATCTTATAAACTGGAAAGAGAAACATGTTTACTTCTTCTTTTCCAAAGCTTATCATATCAAAGTTAATTCCTCTCCATCACCCATCTTTCTTTTGGTCTAACTATATTTGTTAGCACCTCTATGAAAATGTTTAAAATAAATGGCCATAACAGGCTCCCTATCTAGTCCCTCATTTTATTTTTTTAAGATTTTATTTATTTATTTGTTAGAGAGAGAGAGAGCACGAGCACAGGCAGACAGAGAGGCAGGCAGCGGCAGAGGGAGAAGCAAGCTCCCTGCCGAGCAAGGAGCCTGATGTGGGACCGAAGGCAGCCGCTTAACCAACTGAGCCACCCAGGTGTCCCTCTAGTCCCTCATTTTAATTCACTAAGTAGGGAGTTAAGTTTGGTCAAATGTCCTCACCTTATCTGAGTAGTTTTCTCCAGTACCTTTTTTCTTTTTTTTTTTTTTTTAAGATTTTATTTATTTATTTGACAGACAGAGATCACAAGTAGGCAGAGAGAGAAAGGAGGAGGAAGCAGGGTCCCTGCTGAGCAGAGAGCCCATTGTGGGGTTCCATCCCAGGATTCTGGGATCATGACCTGAGCCGAAGGTAGAGGCTTTAACCCACTGAGCCACCCAGGTGCCCCCTTTTACCTTTTTTAAGATTTTATTTATTTATTTGACAGAGAGAGACACAGCAAGAGAGGGAACACAAGCAGGGGGAATGGGAGAGGGAGAAGCAGGTTTCCCACTGAGAAGGGAGCCCAAGTGGGGTTCAATCCCAGGGTGTGCTGGGAGGGGAAGGCAGCCGCTTTAGGACTGAGATTTAAGGTGCCTCTTCAGTACCGTTTTTACCTATAGCTTATATTAGAAATGACTGCTGAATATTAGCAAAGGCCTTTTTAGGATCTACTTATCTGAGAATATAATTTTTCTTCTTTAATTTGCCGATATGAATTACACTAATAGACTAATTAAATTTCCTGTAAATTCCTGGAATAAATTCTACTTGGTCAGTGGGGTAACTACTCACATGTACACTGCTGGATTCTACATGCTAATATGTACTTATAATTTTCACATCTACATTCACAAGTGAGAATGTCTATAATCCCCCGTATGCTTTTTTGTCACTGTTTATGAGAGTTGGGGTATTAAACCTATGTAGAAGTCATAAAGTAAATTGAAGACCTTTTCATCTTTTCCTAATGCCCAGAATAATTTAAATAACAAAGGTGTAATGTGTTTGAAAGTAACAACAGCTGGTATTAATGAATATTTTATTAGCTGTAAACACATTACATGCACTGACTCACATTAAGTAATAATTCAGTTGTGAATCCTCCCTGTCTTGGTCTTCAATAGCAGATCTCTATTCACCTTTCCAATTTCTTCTATGTTAACCTCCAAGTTTTCTACTTTTGCAGAAAGTCAATTTGGTTTATTTGTATTTTGAAAACAACAACAACAACAACAAACATCTATTTGTTAGTTTCAAGCTTGTTTATACAATGCTGCATGTGGATTCACACCAGTCTATGATTATGTGATAATACCTCCTTTCTTCCTAATCTCAATTCTAATTGTTCTCCACTTACCTCCTTAATCAGACCCAAAAGGACTTTCTCTATGATCTGGACTTTACACAGACCAAGTTTATGGACTTAATTCATTTTTCTTTCTTTATTTTTAATGTTTACATTCATTGTTTAATTTTTCTTTCTTCTGGTTTCCTTGTTATTTTTTAAATTCCTTTAAATTGTGCACTAAGTTTCTGGGCTGGTCAATAAGTTTATTTTTCTTGTAGCAAAACCTTCCCTTTAAACACAGCTTTGTGATGCTAACAATCAACCGAAACACATGAACTCTAATTGAATCCTGGATCAGAATCAGTTTATTAATTAAAATAAGCACACGCTAAAATTTTTTTTTTTAGTAATTGGGGAAATTTTGTATGGGCAATATATAAGATGACATTATTGAACTACTGTTTTTTTTCTTTTTTTTAAATTTTTTTTAGATTTTTATTTATTTGTCAGAGAGAGAGAGAGCATAGGCAGACAGAGAGGCAGGCAGAGGCAGAGGAAGAAGCAGGCTCCCTGCCGAGCAAGGAGCCCGATGTGGGACTCGATCTCAGGACGTTGGGACCATGACCCAAGCCGAAGGCAGCTGCTCAACCAACTGAGTCACCCAGGCACCCCTACTGTTTATTTTCTTAAAAGTAATGTTGTACTACCACTATGCAGTAGACTGTCATTTTTAGGAAATGCAAACTGAACTGTTTAGGCTTTAAATGTTAAGACCTCTGCATTTTTAAATGATTTATGGGCTAAACTATGTCTCCTCCCTAAAAAATTCATAGGCTGAAGCCCAACCACAGTATCTCAGAATACGACTATTTTGAAGATAGGACCTTTAAAGAGGTAATTAAGTTAAAATGAGGCCATTATGGTAGACTTTGGCATCTGACTGGTATCCTTATAAAAAGAGATTAGATTACAGGGAGAGACATCAGGAGCACACACACATAAGGGCAGCCAAGTAGGCAGCAACAAGGGGCACCTGGGTGGCTCAGTCAGTTAATCGAGCGTCCAACTCTTGGTTTCAGTTCAGGTCATGATCTCAGGTCCGTGGATTGAGCCCCACATCCCTCACGTCAGGCTCTCTGCTCAGTGGGGAGTCTGCCTGAGGATCCTCTAGCTCTGCCCTCATCCCTCCTGGCTCCCGCCCCCTCAAAAAATAAAACTTAAAAAAAAAAAAAAGAGGCAGCAACAAGGTGGCCATCTGCAAGTCAAGAAGAGAGGCCTCAGAGGAAACGAAACTTGCTAGTACCTTGATCTTGAACTTCCAGCCTCCAGAACCATGAGAAAATAAATTTCTGTTCTTTAAACAAGTCAACCAGTCTATGGTATTTTGCTATGGCAACCCTAGAAAGCTAATGCAAACAGCTCTGGGAGAAAAATGATAAATACAAAGAGAGAAGGCAAAAATAGCAAAAGCTTAATGTTGCTTATTTCATTCTATTATTCTTTCAATTTTTATGTAAATTTAAAACTTTCCAAAATAAAAAGGTTTATATTAGCATCCCAAAACTCTGGGCATTTTTTTATCATCACAATAGTCAAATTTTATGTACCTATATAAAATGAACCACCTTACTATCTCATTGTGAAATGAGACAATTATCAATCCGACATTAACAGATACTAGAAGAATTTTAAGTGTTCTAAACTACTAACACAATACCTGGTAGAATAAGTACTTAATAAATAATGAGTATCACTAGTAGTAAATTCAAATTCCAAATGGGAGATATGATTCTGCTTCAGGCTGGCATCACTGTTGACATATATGTATGAGCAGTAGTTTAAGAAAACACCTTAATCGTGAAAGCAATTAACTGTATTCTCATATACACCAAAATGACCAATCATTACAAGTAAATCAATTCTGTTAAATCATTTTATATAAATACAACACAAAAAAACAATCACATTCTTGGGGTAAGAAATCATGGAATGAACAACAAATAAATACTGAAATGGAAATGAAAGTTTTAAACTTACTGACTGACTAAATCAGATCCCATCTTAGCGCCATCATCTGCTTCCTCTTCCATATCAGAGTCCATACCATTGTCACCTTATAAATAAAATAAACTATTGAAAGCAGGCTTTATAAAATGTCAGAACAATTTAATAACTACACAAATTGTCATCTATAAAAGTGACACAGATTCAAGAACTTAATAGTTGTTGAAAGATGATTTTTAATTGCTTATATTTAAAATGAGTTCTTTCAGGGTGCCTGGGTGGCTCAGTCCTTAAGTGTCTGCCTTCAGCTCAGGTCATGGCTCCAGGGACCTGGGATCAAGCCCCGCATCGTAGGGCTCCCTACTCAGTGGGGAGCCTGCTTCTCCCTCTCCCACTCCCCCTGCTTGTGTTCCCTCATTCACTGTGTCTCTCTCTCTGAAATAAATAAAATCTAAAAAAAAAAAAATTGGTTCTTTCAATGCCTTATTAGGTATTTCTCACTGCCTTCCCATTATCTATGTCATAAATATATACATACACACACACACAAAAAACGTGTGTGTATATATGTACTTGTAGGCTACACCCAAATGTGTACAATTACTAGCAAAGTTACAAATTCTGTTAAACCATTTTTTTTTTTTTAAAGATTTTAAGTAATTTCTACACCCATGTGGGGCTCAAATTCACAGCCCTGAGATCAAGAGTCATGCTCTACCAAGTGAACCAGCCAAGCATGCACATTAAAATATTTTGCATTTAAAAAAGATATTATCTCTGGAAATCAAAAGTCTCCATTTCTTCTGCTTCTTCTCTTGCAATGCTAATGTTATAATCCTTGTACAGTTCCAAAAGAAAAAAAAAGTCTGAAAATGTAAAATTCTGGGGTGCCTCAGTGGCTCAGACGGTTATGCATCTGCCTTTGGCTCAGGTCATAATCTCCAGGGTCCTGGGATCAAGTTCCACATCAGACTCCTGGCTCAGCAGGAAATATGCTTCTCCCTCTCCCTCCACCTCTCCCCTGCTCATGCTTTCTCTCTCTCTGTGTCTCTTATCAAATGAATAAAAAAAATAATTAAAAAAAAGAAAATCTAAAATTCTACACGTAGTAGCATCACAAAGAAGAGTTATACTTTAGGCAGAGATAAATGTAGGCAAATTGCAAAAATTCTTCCAACTCTGCAGCCAGGTCTTACTAGAGCAAAAGCAGTATGCAATGGGCAATTACAAGCAATAGGGATGTAAGGCAGAAAATAGAAAATTATTTTTAGAAAAGCCATTTCAATAATTAATGTTTACAGCATTTTAGGTAAAAATTTTTTATTTCATTTTTATTGTATACAAACATATGCTCTGACTTTTGATTATATTTAGTTTAAGAAAATGAAATACAGATCAAAAAGTCTATCCTTGAAATGTTATTCTGCTAAGTAAGGTTTATTTCAAAGCACAAAGAGAAGTAAAATTACTCAATGACTACACAGTAATGAAATTAAACTAATAATCAAGGAAAAGAAAGAGTAACTTAGGACTTATGCTAGAGATATGTTAAATAATAAGTTACCAGAGTTTAAAAATACGTATTCTTACCCTCGAGAATCTTCAAGATTTTTTTTTCAGATAGGAGCTCTAACTGTTCTTGGCAGAGTTTTTTAATTTCTTCTATTGAACAGTTCTAAAGAAAATAACATTAAAAAAATACACTTATGTAATATAGTGCCAAAGTAAACTAGAAAACAGCAATCCTAAAAAAAAGTCTGGTTAGCAAACTCTTAAATAAAAATAAATAAATTAAAAGCCACATAAATCTTTCCATGAGATAGTATCTGAAAAACTGTCAATAACACGTAACTGTTGTAATTTATAGACATTTGATGAGAATAAAGTATCATATTTATTATGAAAGAACTAAAGAGAAGTTAAACAGCAGCCTATTTGTTAAGTAATTCCTCTAAAGATTTAAATACTCAAGTGCTGGCTTTATACATCTTAGATATTCCACACCCTATTTCCATTAGAATACCATAAATAAATAAATGAAAACATTTGTGAATTTAGTGAAATGTAAGCTTCTACCAACCAATACTGTGTATTGTTACACAGCAGAATATTATTTCTTAAGACACCAGAGTCATTTATCTCTAATTTTGTTATAAAAATTTCCTGCATTTAATAGAATTATTTCTAAAAGGCTAATAAGTTCCTTACCTAAACACACTATACTGCTCCATTTTTTCTTGGCAAACTTAAATACACAAGGGCATTTATACTTCTCCAAGATCCCATTTTTTAATCTTTTTGAAGTAGCTTGAGTTGAAAACATCCAATTATGATTTACATGAAATAAAATGATTACTATAAAAAAGATGTTTGTAGGGGTGCCTGGGTGGCTCAGTGGGTTAAAGCCTTTGCCTTCTGCTCAGGTCATGATCTCAGGGTCCTGGGATGGAGCCCTGCTTTGGGCTCTCTGCTCAGCAGGGAGCCTGCTCCCCCCACCCCACTCCGCTGAATGCCTCTCGGCCTGCTTGTGATCTCTGTCTAATAAATAAACAAATAATCATTTTTTTTAAAAAAGGTGTTTGTATATTTCTATATATATGTATAATCCAATAATATATGTAATGAAGTACCTTTAACACATCAGGAAGCATCTTCTGTAACTTTTTCTCGCCTATGATACAGAAACACTGCTGAAGCATTTCTTTCTTGTCTGATATATAGAAACTAACTGGCTTTAATGACACAGTCAGGTCCAGTCCACCTTCTTCAAGGTCACTGTGCTCTGCCAAGAATAATTCTTTTTCCAAAGTTGGCAAAAGGTATTTGGTATCCTAAAATTAAAAGAGACAAAGAGCCATTAAATGAAGGAGTTTGTATATGATGTCATACATTTACATTTAGTAACTACTACATTAAACATTTCCAAATTCTTTGTTTGCATAAATAAAGCCAGTAAAAAGTATACTTAATTGTTCAGTATTTTTTGATCTTACTGTCCCTACTACAATTAATCCAATCAACTGATACAAAGTGAAGAGATTATCTCAGGACACACAAGTGAAAATATACTCAATATTAAAAAAAAAAAAAAAGGAAATAAACTCGGTATTGAGTAACTGCCTACAATTTTAGACTTCTGAACAATTAGGGTATTCCTCTAGCATGTCACTTAACCCAAAACTTTATGCATGCATTGTTTGCTTCTGAAATTCATAAAAAGAAATAGGATGGTAGCAAAAATGCCGAAAACCACAATTATGAAATATTACTGCTTACCAGGAGCTACACTCATTGTTAAAACTGCTATGTGATTTAATCATATTCAAAGTAGCCAAGTCATTTAAGACATTTGATCAATTTGATCTCCTATCTCCCAAATCTATCCATTCTCTCTAAATCTACTGCTATAATCCTGGTCCAAGGTGCCATCATCTTTTGCCTAGATTACCTCAACAGCTGCTTAACTGGATGTCTTGCATCTAATCTGAGGTCTCTCCAATCTGTTTTGTATACTGTTCCTAGAACAGATTCTATAAAATATACATATACCCACCCTCTTTATTTATAACCTCTCGATGACTCTGCATTGATCTTAGGGTAATAAAGCCTATCTGAGCCAACATGTTCATTGTTTGTGCTACAAACACAACAACCTTCTTTGAATTACTCAAATATAACCTGTTCTTCCTTTACCTCATTCAGGCAGGGCTTTTGTACGTATCACTCTGCCTAAGACAGCCTTTCCTCCTCACATCCCCCCAACACTATACTCCTAAAATTAACAAATTCAGATACCAATTCAAAAGTCATCTCTTCAAGAAAATCTTCCCTGACTATATAGTTCAAGTAGGTTTATTGTATTTTTCTAATAGAATTGTTTTAAAAGTGGTTTAAAAACACATCAATTTTAAAGAATACTATGACAGGGACGCCTGGGTGGCTCAGTTGGTGAGGCGGCTGCCTTCGGCTCAGGTCGTGATCCCAGCGTCCTGGGATCGAGTCCCACATCGGGCTCCTTGCTCGGCAGGGAGTCTGCTTCACCTTCTGCCTCTGCCTGCCTCTCTGTCTGCCTGTGCTTGCACGTTCTCTAACTAATAAATAAATAAAAGCTTAAAAAAATTTAAAGAATACTATGACAATTAGGCTGAAAAAGTAAAGGTTAGATCTCATTTTAATGGTTCACAAAGTAAGTAGTGAGGATATAGAGAAATTGGACATCTCACACACTGCTAGTAGGAATAGAAAGCGGTACAGCTGCTTTGAAAAAAGTTTGACAGTTCCTTAAAAAGTTATATGACCCAGGAATTCCATTCCTAGATATGCATCCAAGAGAAATGTAACCACCCACCTGAACAAAAACCTGTACACAAATATTCATGGCATTATTTATAATAGCTAAAAGATGGCAACAATCCAAATGTCTATCAAGTGACAAATGGAAAAACCTATTGTGGTATAGCCATACATTGAAATATTATCCCATTCATATAAAATGTCCTGAACAGGGAAATCCATAAATTTATACAGACAGGAAGTAGCGACTGCCAAAGGGGTGAGTATTGCGGATGATAACTGAAAGGTACACATTGGGTTTCTTTTAGGGGTGATGAAAATAAAACTAACTATAGTGATTATTGAACAACTCCATGACTATGCTCAAAACGAGTGAACTGTATATTTGAAATAGGTGAATTATATGGTATATGAATTACATCTCTACAAAGCTGTTACCAAAAAACAGCATCAATAATAAGAGGAGGGGTGCCTGGGTGGCTCAGTGGGTTAATGCCTCTGCCTTCAGCTTGGGTCATGATCCCAGGGTCCTGGGATCGAGCCCCGAATCTGGCTCTCTGCTTGGCGGGGAGCTCCTTTCTCCTCTCTCTCTACCTGCCTCCCTGCTGACTTGTGATCTCTGTCAAATAAATAAATAAATAAATAAACACATAAATGCATAACTAACTAACTAACTAACTAAATAAATAAATAAATAAAAAGAGGAAACACAATATACACCAGATGTAATGGCACTCTCAGAATTCTGAGATGTTGGGGAGCCGGGGTGGCTCAGTGGGTTAAACCTCTGTCTTCAGCTCAGGTCACGATCTTAGGGTCCTGGGATGGAGACCCGCATTGGGCTCTCTGCTCAGCGGGGAGCCTGCTTTCCCCCTCTCTGCCTGCCTCTCTGCCTACTTGTGATCTCTCTCTCTGTCAAATAAATAAATTAAATCTTGAAAAAAAAAAAAAAAGAACTCTGAGTTGTTATCTGTATGCCTAATACAATGATGTCTTTTTTTCTTCACAAATTAGAACTAGGGTTTAGTTTTGCATGGAAATCCTAATATTACTAATTAATTTTTAAAAATTTAAAAACCCTACCACACTCACTGAGCAATACACTCCAGTAGTCCAATTATTATAAATCTTGAGGAAAAAGATGAAAACTATTCTGGAACACATCCCCAAAATGCAAAACTTTACAAATCAATCCATAATCTTGATACCAAAACCAGACAGGATAACTACAAAAATAAAAACTGTAAGCTGATTTAACTTAGGAACAGACACAAATTAAGAATACTGAATTCCAGCTGAGTACAGTAACCAAACCAACAAACCAAACAGGGTCTACCCCACGAATGCAAAACAGTTCAACATGAGTTAATTTACTAAGCTATTAAAAATTACATTTTCAGATTAAAGGAGGAAAATTATGTGATCATCTCAACAGAATGCCATAAAAGCATCCGATAAAACTCTACAACCCTCAGTGAACTAGGAATTGAAGAAAATGTCCTTAATTTGATCAAAAGAATCTTTCATGATCTTTGACAAATGTACTTCTGGATGGAACATTAAAAGTGTTCCCAATAAAAAAAAAATGAGAAAAAAATGCCTATCACTGCCTCTGTTCAACACTACACTAAAAGTCTTCATTAATGTAAAAGTACAAAAAACAAGAAGTATTAGCACTGAAAAAAAGAGACAAAATCCCCTGTTTGTACAAATTTCTGAGTTGATTTTAAACTAGTAATTAATAGTGTGGCTAAATACAAGATAATACATAAAAATAAATGGTTTTCTGTGCTTCCACAGCTCCCAATTTAAAGGTGTAATCTTTAAAAATATTAGAAGAAAACAAAAACTAGTTTTAGGATAGGTTGGGAGTATGGAAAGATCTTTCTAATACAAAATCCAGAAGGCAAAGGATATTATTAATCTTGACCACAGAGAAATAAAAAACTTCAGTACACCATAGACAAAGTTACAGTAACATTTGCAATATACCTTACATAGAGGATAAGAACTCAGACCTTATATAGAGAGATTCAGAACTTACTAGTAAAGAGCTCAAAATAACCAAAAAGAAAAATGGCCAGAGAATATATTTATGCATCTTACATGCAGAGGAAACAAATGGCAAATAAAAACATTAAAATGTTCAATCTCACTATTAATCAGGAATATATAAATCAAAACAAATGAAATATTAATTTCACCCATTAAGCTGACAAATTTTTCAAAAATGGATATAGTATTTGCAGAAATTGGTATTCTTTTGTAATGTTTAGACTATACATCAGTAAAACCTGTTTTTGGAAAGTATTTGGTGGTACCTACCAAATCTTTTTAAATGCATAAACTTTGAACCAGCAATTTCACTTCTAAGATTCTATCCTAAAGTATTTGTTGCCAATATATACGTACAAGGGTTCATTTTCACATTATCTCTGTAACAGCAAGAAAACTAAAAAACTAAATATTCACCAATAAAGATAAAATGGAATATCCTGCAGTCACTAAAAAATAAGAATTATCTAATTCAGTGGGGGTAATATTGCAATAAAGCTTATATGTAAGACCTTAAATACACAAACTTAACAAGAGTTAATGAAGAGGCTGCCTAGCAAATAAAGGGGAGGCTTAAACAGAGACTCTCATGCTTTCTCTTTTATTTCTGTGTTGTATAACTTTTATGTATTCATGCTTTCATTTTATAATATAAGCAAACAGCTTTTTTTAAACGGTGGTATTTTGGTAGATCGACGGGGTGTAAAAAACATGGCTTTTATATCAGATATTGGTTTCAAAACGTAGGTGTTACTAACAACCTGTGACTGTGGGTAAACTTCATTATTCTCTCTGAACCTCAATTTTCTCATCCTGTAAGGCGGAGTTAATCATAATCTACTAAAAGGTGAAGATAAAGAAAGAAGTAAACGGTAGCTCTCAAGGGCACTGAGGCTAGCTCTCGACCCATACTTTTCAGGTCGACAGCTACTGGAGTGGAAGGGGCCAAAAGCTAGATGAGCTAGACGATCAGCAAACCCAGAAAGTTTAAGTTAAAGGCATGGGAGCGTGCGGTTCACGTATTTAGGAACATGAACCTCAAGGAGGGGTGGAACCCTGGGATCGTAGCGCTAAGTGAGCTACAGTAAGAGCCCACCCGTCACCAAATTCCGCTCCCCTCCCGTCTTCCTCGGAAAACGCAGCTGCTCCGAGAGCCCCGAGAAGGGCGCGCACGCACCTGCTGCAGGGACCCGGAGACGCTGGAGGATGAGTCAGTGCTCCTCCGCTTCCGGCGTTCGCTGCGCTCCACGCTGCTCCCGCCCCAGCAGCTGCCTCCACTCCCACCGCCAGTGACACTGCCACTGAAGCTGGTGTTCCCACAGCAGGTGACGCTCCCGCAGCCGCTGGTACTCCCACAGCCGCTGGTGCTTCCACTGCCGCTACCAGCTAGGGCGGGCACCAAGTCCGGCGCCGGGAGCGCCGCGGCCGCCTCCTGACCGCTTCGTTTGCGCCGCTTCTCTCGGGAAGACTTCTTCCCCGTCATGATCCCCCTGCTGCAACCATCGGGCGAAAGCCCGCCGTCTCTGAACCTACCTAAACCCAGCGGCGGCGGCGACTACGGGCGGCGAATACTGGCGTCGCAGCTTGTGCGTCACTTCCGGCCTCGTCGCAGAGGCAGGGAGGGGTTCCTGGAGGGCGTGCCTGGCAGCAACTGCGCTTCCCAGCGAGAAGTGGAGGTTGGCTTGAATTTGCTGGAGCACTAACAGGTTGTTTTGAGCGTTAAGTTTTGTGTGTTTCTGCAAAGGACAGAAGGTGGAGCTTTACCGTAGCACTTTGGCTTATTGATATCTCTTTTCAGATTTTGTCCAATACACATGCACAGTAAGGTGTAGTTTTTGTTTTGTCTTCCAGTGTTTATTCATGACACTAAAATGTTGTAACAATAAGAACTGGGGGGAAATCTCATTAACATTATCACCGGGGCACATTTTTTGAAGTGTATTTTAGGGAATTACACAGGAGTAGGGTTTTGTGCTTCCTTGTTTTTCCCCACTAACACTAGTTTTTAGGCATGTTTCCATTTCACTTCTAAAGGCATTTGGGTCTAGTATTTCACCATATTCTTTCTCAATTTATTTAATACTTAAATGCTGGCATTAAGTTGTTGCCAATCTGTTACATTTTACAAGAATGCAGCTACGAACAGCTTTTAAAAAATTACATTATTTTCCTTCTGGCATTTTGTCCCCCCAAAACAAATTTATGAGCACTTTTTCTTTTTTCCTAAGATTTCATTTATTTCTTTGAGAGAGTGAGTGAGCGAGCACAGGAGCAGGGGCAGAGTAAGAGGGAGAAGCTCCCGGCATAGGGGTTCATATCAGGACCCTGGGATCATGGCCTGGGGACAGATGCTTAACTGACTGAGTCATCCAGGTGCACTGCACCTTATTTTTCTTGTCCTACTTAACCAGATTTCTTTGAAGAAAGATGAAGCTAATATAAAATGTCACCCATACACTGAAACCATAAAAATTTTTTCTAGTGTATGATAATAGAGTTTTAACTTTATTTTAATTCAAGTATAATTAAGGTACAGTGTCATATTAGTTTCAGCTGTATAATATAATATTCAACAATCTCCACATCTCCTACCTATCTCAGCCATTCAACAACTATTTAATAAATGGGTAAAACAAACCAGATGCATGGGTAATTACAGCCCTGTGAAAACATCTGTCTCTACCCCCTGGCTCCACCCTTAGTTTTGCCTTCTAAGGTAAATGCTGAGACTGAGCATATTATGCTCTTGGAAGTTTTGTATTGGCCTCATTAAGTATCACACCTAAAAGGACTGAAAGTATTCCGTTCATAGACAGAATAAGCACATAAAATTAATAACATATAATGTTTGTAACCTTGTTATGGGGTGAATTGTGCCCCCCCATTTATATGTTAAAGTCCTAACCCCAAATATATCTACATTTGGAGATAGGGTCTTTAAGAACATAATTAAAGTTAAATGAAGTCATGAGGTTTGGGGCCCTAATTAGGTAAAACTGGTGTCCTTGAAGAGATACTAAAGATCTCTTTTCCCTTGTCCCTGGTCTCCTTCTACCTTCCCTCCCTTCCTCCAGCCCCACCCCCCTCTGCTTCGAGCACACAGAAGAAAGGTTAGTGTGAGAAGGGAACCAGCTGTCTACAAACTAGAAAGAGAGAGCTCATTAGAGATCAACGTTGACAGCACCTTGATCTTGGGGCTCCTAGCCTCAAGAATTGTGAGAAAATATATTTCTGCAGCTTCAGCCACCCAGTCTGTGGCATTTTGTTACGGCAGCTTATGATGACTGATATAAACCTAAGATGGTATGTATTAGCCTGGATAAAACTAGTTGCATATTAATTACTGGGTGCAAATTTTTCTCTTATAAAATCAGTTGAGAAGCTTCTTGGTTTCTACCTCATTCTATAGCAACCTGACCAATAGTTCTGATATTTCTTTGGCTGGAACACGAAGCCAGGGAACAGCCAACTGGATAGCTGAAGAATTTACCCATTTGGCAGATGAATCCCAGTCTTTGTCCACTCTTCCATATTCTTGTTCTAGAATACAAAGGCATTGTTTGACCACTGATGATGAGTACAAAATAGATGAAACCCACGCCTTCATTAGCTTATATTCTAGTAGGGAGAAGCAAACAAATAGACAAAAAACCACCACAAAAAAACCCACAATAGATAGTGCTTCCCTCCTCACTCTGGCATTCAGCATTCTTCTTACTCTGCTTTACTTTTCTTTAGTGCTGCTCTTAACACCACTACACACGCATCTGTTTGTGTCCTTTCACTTGAATATAAGCGCCATGAAAGTGATGTGTTATTCACTTCTCTATTCCCACTACCCAAGTGCCCTTAATAAAATATTTCTCATAGCTGGTTCTTAATAAAAAAATTTGTTGCATAAATGAGTGAGTGAAACATAGTTTCACATGGAGAACCAGATTTATGCAGTATTATATGAACTCAGTAAATTATGAGAGTAAAAGTACCCAGTGAAAGTAATGGCCAGAAATTCCTTAATTAAAGGAGGTCAGTGGGAGCTTTGCTGGGAATAGTTCAGTGTTCCTTCATCACATGGCAGAGAGATTTAGCTATAGGGACTCAGTTGCTGTGTAACACTGGCAGCCACATGGGTTTTGGAGCTATAGTTGCAAACAGCTTTCTAACAGAAACTAGGTAGTTCTACATGGAGCTCTGCCATGCAGAGAACAGGGACAGGACTTTGACTCATAGTGTGAACATGTCATAGACATATCACATGGTTGGTTGGCTTAAAGTCAGAGAGATGCCATTGTCTATTTAGGTTAAACC
>ML105958.1:304847-340323 GCA_003697995.1 Taxidea taxus jeffersonii | reverse complement strand
AGAGAGAAGCAGACTCCCTGCTGGGCAGGGAGCCAGACTCTGGACAGGAACTTGATCCCAGGACTCTGGGACCATGACCTGAGTGAAGCCAGAGGATTAACCGACTAAACCACCCAGCAACCCCTCCCCAAGTATTTAAATTGCTCTATTTCAAAACTATCACTTTAAGTTTTAACCTTTGAGAACACATTTGTTTCTAGGATATTACCATATTATAAATCACTCAGATAATTTTTCCTTGTGAAACAGGAAATAAAAGATGAAAATACAAATTATTTTCTTAAGAATTGGAAACACAGCGAGAAAGGAAGAGGATTTGAATAAAGACAGAAGATGAAAAGAAAAATTTTTTAAAAGATCTTATTTGGGGCATCTGGGTGGCTCAGTGGCTTAAAGCCTCTGCCTTTGGCTCAGGTCATGATTTCAGGGTCCTGGGATGGAGCACTGCATCAGGCTCTCTGCTCAGTGGGGAGCCTGCTTCCTCCTCTCTCTCTCTCTCTCTTTCTCTGCCTGCCTCTCTGCCTACTTGTGATCTCTGTCAAATGAATAAATAAAAATCTTAAAAAAAATAAAGATTTTATTTATTTATTTGACAGAGATCACAAGTAGGCAGAGAGGCAGACAGAGAGAGAGAGAGAGAGAGAGAGAGAGAGAGGAGGATGCGGGGCTCAATCCCAGGACCCTGAGATCATGACCTGAGCCGAAGGCAGAGGCTTAACCCACCGAGCCACCCAGGTGCCCCAGAAGATGAAAATTCTTAAGCTATACTTTGTAGTTTTGCTGTAGTGGCTGAACAAGACCAACATAAATAGTGCTATGTAAACACATAATTTCATCTGACACATTTTTGGTTTATATTTTTAATTCAAGCATAGTATCTTATTTTTCAATATCATACTGCTGGCTTTCTACTAGAAATTCATAACGTGCCTTACACTGAATTTAATGTTAGGTTTCTTTTCTTTGGGCTGAATGTTTGCTGTCTATTTCTCCTTCTGTCTGGTGTCTGTATTTCAATTATGACTACCTCATTAGTCAGTGGATTGCCTATTGTTGTTGGTAGCAGCTCTTTTTCTGAAGTGTCTATAAATCCAGTTCCTAGAAATTCAGTATAATGTTAAGTATTTTTAGTCTTACGTGGAAAATAACTTGTGCAGAAATTGCCAACTAATATGTTATCTCTTTCATAGTCAAAGTGACATTTCATATAGTAGTCCTACTTAATAAACAATTATAATGGCCTTGTATTAAGAATTTGTTGATGTAATTAGAAATACAATCTAGTATACACTTCCCATTAATTAGTTTTATATAAAACATTTAAAGGATTAATTTACTAATCTAGGATATACTGGTATGGTTGTTTATGGATATAGGCCTTACATGTCTCAATGAATTTTTTTGTAGGAAAATGATTTCCCCTTCTTTCTAGTTAAATGGCCATATAGAAGATGTTAACATATCATTGTGGCTTATCTCCAGCCACTCCCAGTGGCACCAGACATTGGAGTCATGCTCTACTTTTTCCACGTGTATTTCCATATCTTTAAACCCTGGGGTATGGTTTTGCTCTGTTGCTAACGTTCTAACTCATGCACTGCAGTGGGTTTTGTTTGTTTGTTTTTTTGTTTTTGTACCTTTCAGGAGCACTTTCCTGGCAGAATTCATTCCTTCTTTTGCTAGAACCCCCTTTCCTGTCAGTGTTTTCCAAGACTACTGCTGGTCTTCTTCGAGATACCAGGCGCTGCTGAGTTTCATAGATTTTGCTCTGCATTAGGGACCTAGCTGTCTGAGGGGATGACATGTGTATGGGTTGAAATCAAAGCAGTTGAACTGAGATTCAGGAACAGTTATTGGTTGACTCTTACTCTCTTTTACCAGTTTTCTGAAACTGGATATATTTTAATTAGAAAAAAAAAGAAGAGAGGGGAGGAGCAAGATGGTGGAGAAGTAGCAGGCTGAGACGACATCAGCCAGCAGGAGATCAGCTAGATAGCCTATCAAACCATTCCGAACACCTACAAATCCAACAGGAGATCGAAGAGAAGAAAAACAACAATTCTAGAAACAGAAAATCGACCACTTTCTGAAAGGTAGGACCGGTAGAGAAGTGAATCCAACGCGACGGGAAGATAGACCGCAGGGGGAGGGGCCGGCTCCCGGCAAGCCGTGGAGCACAAAATCAGAACTTTTAAAAGTCGGCTCCACGGAGGGACATCGCTCCAGAGGCTAAACTGGGGTGAAGACCTCGTGGGGACAGCGTGGACCCAGGTCCCACGGGGTCACAGAAGGATCGGGGGTGTCTGAGTGTCGCAGAGCTCACAGGTATTAGAGCAGGGAAGCCGGCTGCGGAGACAGAGCCGAGGTTTCCTAGTGGTCTGTGACACAGACCGGTGCTCTGTGGCACGGGCCGGTGCTCTGTGCGAGGGGTCCCCACAAGATCCGGGGAGACTCCGATCCGGGAGAGCTCAGGGATCTACGGGGTTCGGAGACTCCAGGTGGGACTCTGCCAGAGACAGAGACGCTTGGTCACAGGCTGGGTGAGCTCGGAGCGCTCCCAGAAGCCAGTGAGACGGGACTGATGACCCACGATTTTCTCTGAGCGCGGTCTCCGGGCGCACGCGGTCTCCGGGCACAAACGTGGGCTGTGGAGACCGGAGGGATTAAACGCTTTTCTATGAAGGCGCACTGAAGACTGGGTCCCCTAGCTCTCGGCTCCTCTGAACCGGAGATTGGGAGGCCGCCATTGTCATTCCCGTCCTCCAGAACTCTACAGAAAGCGCGTTCAGGGAACAAAAGCTCCTGAAAGCAAACCTGAGAGGATTACTTAGCCCGGCCCCTGGTAAGGGCGGTGCAACTCCGCCTGGGGCAAAGACACCTGAGAATCACTACAACAGGCCCCTCCCCCAGAAGATCAAAGAAATCCAGCCAAGACCAAGTTCACTTAACAAGGAGAACAGCGGATTCTTATCTGGACAAAATGACAAGGCGGAAAAACTCACCACAAAAAAAAGAGCAGGCGACAGGACCGAAGGCTAGGGACCTAATCAATACAGACATTGGTAATATGTCAGATCTGGAATTCAGGATGACGATTCTCAAGGTTCTAGCTGGGCTCAAAAAAGGCATGGAAGATATTAGAGAAACCCTGTCAGGAGAAATAAAAGCCCTTTCTGGAGAAATAAAAGAACTAAAGTCTAATCGAGTTGAAATAAAAAAAGCTATTAATGAGGTGCAATCAAAAATGGAGGCTCTTACTGCTAGGATAAATGAGGCAGAAGACAGAATTAGTGATATAGAAGACCAAATGACAGAGAATAAAGAAGCTGAGCAAAAGAGAGACAAACAACTACTGGACCACGAGGGGAGAATTCGAGAGATAAGTGATGCCATAAGACGAAACAACATTAGAATAATTGGGATTCCAGAAGAAGAAGAAAGAGAGGGGCAGAAGGTATATTGGAGAGAATTATTGTAGAGAATTTCCCTAATATAGCAAAGGGAACAAGCATCAAAATCCAGGAGGTGCAGAGAATCCCCCTCAAAATCAATAGGAATAGGTCCAGACCCCATCATCTAATAGTAAAATTTACAAGTTTTAGTTACAAAGAGAAAATCCTGAAAGCAGCACGGGACAAGAAGTCTGTAACATACAATGGTAAAAATATTAGATTGGCAGCAGACTTATCCACAGAGACCTGGCAGGCCAGAAAGAACTGGCATGATATATTCAGAGCACTAAACGAGAAAAATATGCAGCCAAGAATACTTTATCCAGCTAGGTTATCATTGAAAATAGAAGGAGAGATAAAAAGTTTCCAGGACAAACAAAAACTGAAAGAATTTGTAAACACCAAACCAGCTCTACAGGAAATATTGAAAGGGGTCCTCTAAGCAAAGAGAGACCCTAAAAGTATTATCAGAAAGGAACAGAGACAATCTACAGTAACAATCACCTTACAGGCAATACAATGGCACTAAATTCATATCTCTCAATAGTTACCCTGTAAAATGGGCTAAATGCCCCAATCAAAAGACCCAGGGTTTCAGAATGGATAAAAAAACAAAACCCATCCATATGCTGCCTACAAGAAATTCATTTTAGACCTGAAGACACCTCCAGATTGAAAGTGAGGGGGTGGAAAACAATTTACCATGCTAATGGACATCAGAAGAAAGCTGGGGTGGCAATCCTTATATCAGATCAATGAGATTTTAAGCCAAAGACTATAATAAGAGATGAGGAAGGACACTTCATCATACTCAAAGGGTCTGTCCAACAAGAAGATCTAACAATTTTAAATATCTATGCCCCTAACATGGGAGCAGCCAACTATATAAACCAATTAATAACAAAATCAAAGAAACACATTGACAAGAATACAATAATAGTTGGAGACTTTAATACACCCCTCACTGAAATGGACAGATCATCCAAGCAAAAGATCAACAAGGAAATAAAGGTCTTAAATGACACACTGGACCAGATGGACATCACAGATATATTCAGAACATTCTACCCCAAAGCAACAGAATACACGTTCTTCTCTAGTGCCCATGGAACATTCTCCAGAATAGATCACATCCTGGGTCATAAATCAGGTCTCAACAGGTATCAAAAGATTGGGATCATTCCCTGCATATTTTCAGACCACAATGCTCTGAAGCTAGAACTCAATCACAAGAGGAAATGTGGAAAGAGCACAAATACATGGAGGCTCAACAGCATCCTTCTAAAAAATGAATGGGTCAACCAGGAAATTAAAGAAGAATTGAAAAAAATCATGGAAACAAATGATAATGAAAACACAACGATCCAAAATCTGTGGGACACAACCTAGGCAGTCCTGAGAGGAAAATATATAGCGATACAAGCCTATCTCAAGAAACAGGAAAGGTCTCAAATACACAACCTAACCCTACACCTTAAGGAACTCGAGAGAGAACAACAAAGAAAGCCTAAACCCAGGAGGAGAAGAGAAATAATAAAGATCAAAGCAGAAATCAATGAAATAGAAACCAAAAAAACAATAGAACAAATCAATGAAACTAGGAGCTGGTTCTTTGAAAGAATTAATAAGATTGATAAACCCCTGGCCAGACTTATCCAAAAGAAAAGAGAAAGGACCCAAATAAATAAAATCATGAATGAAAGAGGAGAGATCACAACCAACACCAAAGAAATACAAACAATCATAAGAACATATTATGAACAACTCTATGCCAACAAATTTGACAATCTGGAAGAAATGGATGCTTTCCTAGAGACATATAAACGGCCAAAACTGAAAGAAATAGAGAACCTATTTCTCTATTAGAGAAATTATATTATATTTCTCTATTAGAAAAATTATAGAGAACAGGAAGAAATAGAAAACCTGAATAGGCCCATAACCAGTAAGGAGATTGAAACAGTCATCCAAAATCTCCAAACAAACAAAAGCCCAGGGCCAGATGGCTTCCCAGGGGAATTCTACCAAACATTTAAAGAAGAATTAATTCCTATTCTCCTGAAACTGTTCCAAAAAATAGAAATGGAAGGAAAACTTCCAAACTCATTTTATGAGGCCAGCATCACCTTGATCCCCAAACCAGACAAGGATCCCATCAAAAAAGAGAATTACAGACCAATATCCTTGATGAACACAGATGCGAAAATTCTCACCAAAATACTAGCCAATAGGATCCAACAGTACATTAAAGGGATTATTCACCACGACCAAGTGGGATTTATTCCAGGGCAGCAGAGTTGGTTCAACATCCGCAAATCAATCAATGTGATACAGTACATTAACAAAAGAAAGAACAAGAACGATATGATACTCTCAATAAATGCTGAAAAAGCATTTGACAAAGTGCAACATCCCTTCCTAATCAAAACTCTTCAAAGTGTAGGGATAGAAGGCCCATACCTCAATATTATCAAAGCCATCTATGAAAAACCCACAGCAAGTATCATTCTCAATGGAGAAAAACTGAGAGCTTTTCCGTTAAGGTCAGGAACACGGCAGGGATGTCCGCTATCACCACTGCTATTCAACATAGTACTAGAAGTCCTAGCCTCAGCAATCAGACAACAAAAAGGAATTAAAGGCATCCAAATCGGCAAAGAAGTCAAACTATCGCTCTTTGCAGATGATATGATACTGTATGTGGAAAACCCAAAAGGCTCCACTCCAAAACTGCTAGAGCTTGTACAGGAATTCAGTAAAGTGTCAGGATATAAAATCAATGCACAGAAATCAGTTGCATTTCTTTACACCAACAACAAGACAGAAGAAAGAGAAATTAAGGAGTCAATCCCATTTACAATTACACCCAAAACCATAAGATACCTAGGAATAAACCTAACCAAAGAGGCAAAGAATCTATACTCAGAGAACTATAAAGTACTCATGAAAGAAATTGAGGAAGACACCAAGAAATGGAAAAATGTTCCATGCTCATGGATTGGAAGAATAAATATTGTGAAAATGTCTATGCTACCTAAAGTTATCTACACATTTAATGCAATGCCTATCAAAATTCCATCCAATTTTTTCAAAGAAATGGAACAAATAATCCTAAAATGTATATGGAACCAGAAAAGACCTCGAATAGCCAAAGGAATGTTGAAAAAGAAAACCAAAGTTGGTGGCATCACAATTCCCGACTTCAAGCTCTACTACAAAGCTGTCATCATTAAGACAGTATGGTACTGGCACAAAAACAGACACATAGATCAATGGAACAGAATAGAGAGCCCAGAAATAGACCCTCAACTCTATGGTCAACTAATCTTCGATAAAGCAGGAAAGAACATCCAATGGAAAAAAGACAGCCTCTTCAACAAATGGTGTTGGGAAAATTGGACAGCCATATGCAGAAAAATGAAATTGGACCATTTCCTTACACCACACACGAAAATAGACTCAAAATGGATGAAGGACCTCAATGTGAGAAAGGAATCCATCAAAATCCTTGAGGAGAACACAGGCAGCAACCTCTTCGACCTCAGCCGCAGCAACTTCTTCCTAGGAACATCGCCAAAGGCAAGGGAAGCAAGGGAAAAAATGAACTATTGGGACTTCATCAAGATCAAAAGCTTTGGCACAGCAAAGGAAACAGTCAACAAAACCAAAAGACAACTGACAGAGTGGGAAAAGATATTTGCAAACGATATATCAGATAAAGGACTAGTATCCAAAATCTACAAAGAGCTTAGCAAACTCAACACCCAAAGAACAAATAATCCAATCAAGAAATGGGCAGAGGACATGAACAGACATTTCTGCAAAGAAGACATCCAGATGGCCAACAGACACATGAAAAAGTGCTCCACATTACTGGGCATCAGGGAAATACAAATCAAAACCACAATGAGATACCACCTCACACCAGTCAGAATGGCTAAAATGAACAAGTCAGGAAATGACAGATGCTGGTGAGGATGTGGAGAAAGGGGAACCCTCCTACACTGTTGGTGGGAATGCAAGCTTGTGCAACCACTCTGGAAAACAGCATGGAGGTTCCTCAAAAAACTGAAAATAGAGCTACCTTATGACCCAGCAATTGCACTACTGGGTATCTACCCTAAAGATACAAATGTAGTGATCCAAAGGGGCACGTGCACCTGAATGTTTATAGTAGCAATGTCCACAATAGCCAAGTTATGGAAAGTACCTAGATGTCCATCAACAGATGAATGGATAAAGAAGAGGTGGTATATATATACAATGGAATACTATGCAGCCATCAAAAGAAATGAAATCTTACCATTCGCGACAACATGGATGGAGCTAGAGCATATTATGCTTAGTGAAATAAGTCAACTGGAGAAAGACAACTATCACATGATCTCCCTGATATGAGGAAGTGGAGATGCAACGGGGGTGGGAGTTAAGGTGGTAGGAAAAGTAAAAATGAAACAAGATGGGATCGGGAGGGAGACAAACCAAAAGAGACTCTTAATGTCATAGAACAAACTGATGGGGGTGGGGGGAAGAGGTGTTGGGAGAGGGTGGTGGGGTTACATTATATGTTTAAATAAAGCTTAAATAAATTAAAAAAAAAAGAAAAAAAAAGAAGAAACTGTCCAAATTAAACATTTGGCTTTTCTTCTAGAACCAAGGGGTAAACTTTCTCCTTCCAGATTGCTTTTTAACCCCTATTCTTACTCATTCTTCAGTGTATTCAATATAAACACTATTTTTAGATCTTTACCATACTTTGTTTACTGTTTTGAATGAAATAATATATTTATCAAGTGTATGTTTTTGTATTGAGGGTAAAAAATGAATATTTTACTTTAGATAATTTCTAGGTAAATTAATTATTTTTATCAATTGTTTACTTTCTTATATGGTTCAGGGCTGCTTCATAAACCACTTTTCTCCATGGAAAAAGTTAAAATTCCCTGGAAAGGGATTTTCATGTAAATATGCTGAGACAGAAAAAGAAAGAACAAAACAGAATTTAATGTGGCTAGAGAAATATAAATTAGATAAGAGCTTGCAAACACTAGAAAATATCTTTTTTTAGTTATGATTTTCTTAGTTTTCAAGTATTATTAGGGCTTTGTGTAAAACTTGAAATTGGGATAGGAATGTCTTCTGTGAAGTTGCAAACTGAAGAGGGGAATATATTTCCAGTATATACTGATACTTAAGTAGTGCCAGGTTTCCAGTTGAATGTGGTAACTATAGTGAGATATAATTTTTTATATTGACTGAGTTTAATTATTCTACTTGAAATATGTAATGTTAGCTTCCATTTCACTTTTATAAATTTGTTTTTCTTTTATGTACTTAGAGAATTCATGACTAACATGACTATTTGTGCATTTTAGACTTTCACCACATAAGCTATTTCCCATGAACATTAGCAGGTGGCATTCACATCATGCGTATTTAGGTTGCCCGGTGATGGCAAATGCAAAGAGTCAGGTCCAGACGTATAAAAAATATTGTTTTCCTAGACACTTTTCCTGTAATAGGACACATCTTCACCTGGAACAAATCCACAGATACTTCAAAGTGTAATAAATCCCATCCAAACTTATTAGCTCTTTCATTTCCTAGACTGACTTCTCCTGTGTTATATCCCACTCAAATTATACCACTGCAGGTTACAATTCTAAGTCAAAATTGCATCTTCCTTCTGACTCCTCTTCCTTCATACTCAAATTGATGGTAGGTAGTTAATTTCACTGTAATCTTTACTCTGCCACTCCATCTTTTTTCTTATTATCTTGACAAAGACACTCATTATTATTAGACATTGGGGTGACTTTGTCTTTCTCCAGAAAGAATTCAGGTTTGCTTCTGTCATTCTTTTAGGCCAGGAGCACATAACCTTCATCGAGTTAGGAATGAGATAATTTGTCGCGGAGTTTGTCTATTTGAGGATGATCTATTTCTGACTTATCCTTATTCCAGGGTATGACTCTTTGAGCTTCTCTTCATTGGAAACAGAACTCTAATGTTTGTATTTTTTCCCCCATATTCCACACCTACTCACTTAGCCCCTTCAGATTATAGAAAGTTTGCTGAGCTTTTGATCCTGTCAGTACTTCATTCAGCTCATTTAGCTCCTGAGCTGATGCTTAGAATCAGCAAATGATTTGATTACTTTGTTTCTCCTCAGGACTGAGTCTTATCAAGTCCTACCTTTCTTACACTCTAGTGTCTTCAAATTTAATATTTTTTTTGATGGTAAGTGCACATAACATAAAATGTACCCTTTTAAAATGAACAGTACAGTGGCAATTAGTACATTCATAAGGTTGTGCAACCATTCCTTCTACCTTATTCCCAAACATTTTATGGTCCCCAAAGGAAATCCTATAACCATAAGGCAGTTACTTTCCCTTACTGCCCTCACCCTCCAGCCCCTGGAAATCATCAATTTTCTGTGTCTATGAATTTACCTATTCTGGGTATTTCATAGGAATGGAATCATACAATATGCAACCTTTTTGTCTGGTTTCTTTCTCTTAATAGGTTTTTAAAATTCATTTATGTTGACGATGCATTCGTACTTAATTCATTTTTGTGGCTGGATAATATCCCATTGTATGTATAGATGACATTTTGTTGATTCAGTCATGTATTGATAGACATTTCACCTTTTGATTATTGCAAATAGTGCTGCTACAAACATACATGTCCAAGTATTTGTTAAGTATCTGTTTTCAGTTCTTTTGGGTAGACACCTAGAAGTGGAATTACTAGGTCACCTGGTAATTCTGTGTTTAATTTTTGGAAGAATTACCAAACTTTTTTACAGTAGCTGAATGATTTTACATTCTTACCAGAAATGTATGAGATTCTGATTTCTCTACATCCTTGCTAACAGTTGTTATATGCTGCTTTTTATTGTTGTTTGAATAGCTTTCTCCAAATAAGATACACAAATGACCAACAATCACATGAAAAGAAGTTCAACATTAGTCATTAGAGATTAGAATACCTACTATTAAAAAACAAACAAAAATGTCTTTGACTTATTTTTAAATTGGGCAGTTTGACTTTTTTGTTGTTGTTGAGTTATAAGACTTCTCTGTATATTCTGGATAGTCTACACTTATAATTTGTAAATATTTTCTCATATTCTTTAAGTCATCTTTTCATTTCTTAGCAGTATCTTTTGATGAATGTCCTTTGATGAATGAATTCATCATTTTGATAAAGTCCAGTATAACTCTTTCTTCTTCTTTCCTTCATGTTTTGGGTGTTGTATCAGAATCTACTGCCAATTCAAGGTCATGAAGAAACAATCCTGTGTTTTCCTATAATAGTTTTATGGTTTTAGTTTACAGTTTAGTTTATGTTTAGGTTGTTAGTTCATTTGGAATTGTTTTTTTAGTATGATGTAATGTAGGGATTCAACTTTATTCTTTTTTTTTTTTAAGATTTTATTTATTTATTAGTTAGAGAGAGAGAGCGAGCACAGGCAGAGAGGCAGAGGGAGAAGCAGGCTCACTGCTGAGCAAGGAGTCTGATGTGGGACTCGATCCCAGGATGCTGGGATCATGACCTGAGCCGAAGGCAGCCGCTCAACCAACTGAGCCACCCAAGCGTCCCAACTTTATTCTTTTTTTTTAAGATTTTATTTATCTATTTGACAGAGAGAGATCACAAGTAGGCAGAGAGGCAAGCAGAGAGAGGGGGAAGCAGGCTCCCCACTGAGTAGAGAGCCTGATGCAGAACTCGATCCCAGGACCCCGAGATCATGACCCAAGCCAAAGGCAGAGGCTCAACCCACTGAGCCACCCAGGTGCCCCTCAACTTTATTCTTAAATCAACTTTATTCTTATATATGGAGATATCTAGTTATCTTAGCACAATTTTTTTTTGGTAGTTTCAAGTTTTTATTTAAGTTCCAGTTAGTTAACATATGTCTAATTTTAGTTTCAGGAGTAGAATTTAGTGATTCATTACTTGTATCAGCAGTTTTTGAAAGGCTGTTGGGGTTCCTGGGTGACTCAGTAAGCTAGGCATCCAATTCTTGATTTCAGCTCAGGTCATGATATCACAGTCATGAGACTGAATCCCACGTAGGTCTCTGCACTCTCAGATTCTCTCTTCCTCTCCCTCCCACTCACACTCTCTCTTTCTCTCTCAAATAAATAAATAAGTAAATAAATAAATAACAAAACTTTAAAAACAACAAAGACTGTTCTTTTCCTATTGCATAATCTTGGCATTCTTTTCAAAAATCATTTGGATATATATGTATATATGGGTTTATTTCAGGACTCTCAATTCTTTTCTGTTGGTTTGTATTTCTAGCCCATGTTAGTACTATACTATTTTGATTACTGTAGCTTTGTAGTAAATATTACCAATTAGAATATGAGTCCTCCAACTTTTTTTTCTTCTGTATTCTTTTAGTTCTTCAGTGCCCTTGTAATTCTATATTAATGTGAGGACTGGCTTTTCCTTTTCTGCTAAAAGACCATTAGAATTTTGATATAGATAGTGTTAAATCTGTAGATTCTTTGAGTAGTATTGCAGTCTTTTTAAAACATTTTATTTTTTTATCATATCCAGTTAGCCAATATGTAGGTCATCATTAGTTTTTGACGGAGTGTTCAGTGATTCATTAGTTGCATATAACACCCAGTACTCATCACATCACGTGTCCTCCTTAACGCCCATCACCCAGTTACTCCATCCCCCCATCCCACCCCTCCATTCTCTAACCTTCAATTTGTTTCCCAGAGTACAGAGTCTCTCATGGCTTTTCTCCCTCTCTGATTTCTTCCCATTCAGTTTTCCCTCCCTTGCCCTGTGGTCTTCTGTGCTATTCCTTAATTTCCACATAGGAATGAAACCATATGGTAATTGTCTTTCTCTACTTAACTTATTTCACTTAGCATAATTTCTCCAGTTTCATCCATGTTGATGCAAATTGTGGGTAGTCATCCTTTCTGATGGCTGGGTAATATTCTATTGTATATATGAAGCACATCTTCTTTATTCATTCATCTGTTGAAGGGCATCTTGGCTCCTTCCACAGTTTGGCTATTGTGGACATTTCTGCTATGAACATTGGGGTGCCTGTGCCCCTTCTTTTCAAGTAGTATTGCTGTCTTAATAATATTGTCTGCCAATCCATGAACATGGGATGTGTTTCTATATATATTTGTTTTATTATTATGTTCAGAAATATTTTATAGTGTTCTCAAATAGGGTTGGATTAAATAAACTTTACTACTTTAGAGCAAGTTTACAGTAAAACTGAGTACAAAGAGTTCGCATATACCACCTGCCTCTTCCCCACCCCCTTCAACTCCCCACTATCAGCATTCTCCCCCAGAGTGGTACATTTGTTACAATGGATGAACCTAACTTGATTTATTTTCCCCATTCAAAGTCCATAGCTTATATTGAGACTCACTCTTGGTGCTGTACATTCTGTGAATTTTGACAAATGTATGATGGCATATACCCATTTTTGTGGTATCATACAGGATATTTTCACTCCCTCTGTGCTCTGCATGTTCATCCCTTTCTCTCCTCTAATCCCTGGGAACTACTGACTTTTTTTTTTTAATATTTTATTTATTTATTTGACAGACAGAGATCACAAATAGGCAGAGAAGCAGGTAGAGAGAGAGGAGGAAGCAGGCTTCCTACTGAGCAGAGAGCCCAATGCAGGGCTCGATCCCAGGACCCTGGGATCATGATCTGAGCCGAAGGCAGAGGCTTTAACCCACTGAGCCACCCAGGTACCCCAACTACTGACCTTTTTACTGTCTCCATAGTATTCTCCATTTTGCCTTGTCCAGAATGTAAAATAGTTGGAATCATCCAGCATATAGCCTTTTCAGATTGGCTTCTTTCACTTAGTAATATGTGTCTAAGTTTCCTCCAAGTTTTTTCATGGCTTGATAGCTCATTTTAGGTATTTAGTACTGAATAATCTTCTATTGTCTGAATGTATCACAGTTTTATTGTTGTTGTTGTTGTTTGTTTTTTAACCTGTTCTCCTTTTAAAGGACATTTGGTTGCTAAAACTCACAAGGTTTAGCAATTATGATAAAGCTATGATAAACATCTTTGTGCAAGCTTTGGTGTGGAAATATTTTTTAACTCCTTTGGGTAGATATCAAAGAGCACAATTGCTGGATCATATGGTAAGATAATGTTTAGTTTTATAAAAAACTATCAAACTGTCCTCCAAAGTGACTGTGCCATTTTGCATTTCCATCAGTGATGAATGAGATTTCCTGTTGCTCCATATCCTCACCAGTATTTGGTATTGTCAGTGTTTGGATGTTAGCCATTCTAACAGGTGTATAGTAGTATCTGTTTTAACTTTCAAATACATTGGGTCTGCTTACAGTACTTGCTCACTTTTTCCATTAGATAATAAGCTACTTAATAAGCTTATGTTATTATAGTAACATAATATATAGTAAACTTTCTATTGTTAAAGGTAAATATTATTTACCCAATTTGTATCAGTTATATACTGTGTGTATGTGGTATTTGGCTGCAAGAAGAAAACAAAATTTTGAAAAGAAAACAGTACTAACTTACTTTGCTTTTCTAGTCAACATTTTCTTAGTGTTGGTTATAAGTTTGCCAAAGCAAAACTAAGTGTATGGCAATGTCAAGTCTAAGCTGTAATAACAGCCTGAGTGAAATTATAATGTATCTGAAAAATATAAGAAATAAGCAGATGATCTTTAAAGATTTTATTGTCAGGCATCTATTATAATGCAATATATTAGGGATTGGACTGCATTAGACCAACCCTAAAATACAGTGCCAGCTTTCTAAAAGTAAAATGTTTTCTAGACACATAGAAACTATTGGAATGATGGATAAATTTATTATCTCTATTGTAGAGATGGTCTCATGGGTATGTACATATGACAAAACTTATCAAATTGTGTGTTTTAAAAAAGTGCAGCTCAGCTGGGTGTTATATGTAAGTGATGAGTCACTAAATTCCATTCCTGAAACGACCACTATTACACTATATGCTAATGAACTAGGCTTTAAGTATTTGGGAAAAACTAAAAAATAAATCTCACTATATGTTAAATTCATCTCAAAAAACTGTTAATAAAAATAATTTAAAAACTGAGTTAGATTTATTCCACTCTAGCCCTTTCTTTTTGTTTTCTTCTTAGATACCCTAATTGTTGAATATGTAATTTTTCAAAATGATAGACCAGAGGTAAAAGTAGAACTTACTCTTTTTCAAATCAAAGCCAATTATATCAGATGCATTCTAACTTTTAACTTTAGCTTAATTAGATGATTTCTCTACTCAGGCTGAACTGGCTAGCCTGCACAGAGGCACTTTGAAATGAAGGTATTGAATGCTAAAAATAGGAATATTTAAACAATCAGATTGTTTCAAAGCTATATTTATTGTGGTCTCCTACAGAAATCAGTGCATGTGCAGATGTACAGGTTCACTTGAATATAATCATACAGACCAGTCCTAAATTTAGAGAATTGTTCTTGAATCATGCAATAAAATCCTAAGTATGAGTATAAAATAAAGCTGGAAAATAGAGCAGAACTGTGTGCACTTGATAAAGAATGCCTATAAAAAATCTACAGTTAATATAGTATTTAATATTGGGAAACTAGATACTTTTCCTTTAAGCTTATAAAGAGGGCATGTGTTGTGATGTGCTCTGGATGTTTTACATAACTACATCAAAACTACATCAAAACATCAAAAAACACTACTTCAAAAACCAAGGACGTACTATATAGTGGCTAACTGAACATAAAAAAAAGAAGATAAGGATGTCTCCTTCCCTCTACTCCTACTCAAAATTGTCCTGAAAGTGTTAGCTAATACAGTAATTCAATGAAAAATGCATACAAAATGGGAAGGAAGATATAAACCTATCTTTCCACAAATGACATGATTGTCTATGTAGAAACTTTCCAAGAATCAACAAAAAACCTTGTAGGATTAGTAAGCTATTATAGCAAGTTTTCAGGATTACAGGCTAGTTTACAAAGTCATTTAATTTCCTATATACCAGCAATGAAAAATTGGAATTTGAAATTCAAAGCATAATACCATTTACATTAACACCAGAAAAAGAAAATAACAAAATAAATACCTGTCTTTATGAGGAATAGTATAAAACTCTGAAAAAAAGAAGTAAAAGAAGTTCAAAATAACATGGAAGGTATTCTGTGTTCTTGGATAAAAAGACTCAATATTGCCAAGACTTCAAATCTTGCCAAAGCATCCTACTTAAAATAATCTCAGTCAAAATTCTGGTAAGTTATTTTGATTCTGAAGGTAATATGGAAGTCAAAAGCCCTAAAATAGCCAATATGGTGCAGAAGAAGAAAAATGAAGTCAGAGGACTGACAGTACCCAATTTCAAAACGTAATATAAAGCTAGCATAATCAAGAGAGTGTGGTATTGATAAAAGAATATAAAACTATATTAGCTGATCAGAGCAGCCAAGAAATAGACTCACACAAATACAGTAAACTGATCTTGGGCCTAGAGAAAAAGACAGTCTTGGACCTTGGATCTTGGACCTTGGAGAAAAGACAGTCTTTTCAACATATGGTGCTGGAACAACTGGGCATCCATATGCAGTTGGGGAAAAAAATGAAATCTAGGTGTAGACCTATACCTTTTACAAAGATTAACTAAAAATGAATCATAAACCTAAATATAAAGTGCAGAACTGTAAAATTTCTGGAAGATAAGCTAGGAGAATATCTGATGTTGGATTTGGCAATTATTTTTTAAATGGAACCAAAAGTATACTCCATGAAAGAAAAATGTGATAGGTGGGTCTTTTTAAAATTAAAAACTTCTACTCTGCAAATGACACTCTTAAGGGAATGAAAATACAAGCCAAAGAGGGAAAGAAAATATTTGCGAAACACATATCTGACAAAGAACTTGTATCCAAAATATACAAAGAAATCATAAAATTCAACAATAAGAAAGAAAACAACTGAACTTAGAAAATGGATAAAAGATCTGAACTGATACCTAAAAACAAGATACACAAATGACAAGCATATGAAAAGATGCTCAACATCATATGTCATTAGGAAACTGAAAGTTGAAACAGTGAGATGCTACTATTAGATATAATATACACTTACTAGAATGACTAAATCAAAAAAAAACTGGCAATAGATACTGAGGAATACAGAGCAACAGGAGTTTATTATTTCTTACTTATTTATATCTGGCGAAATGCAGAAATACTATAGCCACTTTGAAAGATAGTTTGGATTTTTTTTATGAATCTAAACATAGTTTTATCATGCAATCCTGCAGTCATACTCCCAGATATATACCCAACTAAGTTGAAAACTTTGTCTATACAAAAAGCTGCATATAAATGTTTATAGCAATTTTATTTATAGTTGCCAAAACTTAGAAGTAACCAAGGTGTCCTTCCATAGCTGAATGAATAAACAAACTGTAGTTTATCCATACAGTAGAATGTTATTCAGTGATAAATGAGTTGTCAAGCCAGCAAAATTAAAACAGAACAAAACAAAACAACCCCCCCCCGAAAAAAAAGAAAAAAGAAAAAGAAATGGAGGAACCTTAAATTCATATTGGTAAGTGAAATAAGCCTTTCTGAAAAGGCTACACACTGTAAGATTCCAGCCATATGACATCCTCAAAGAAGCAAAACAAAGATAGAGGCAGTAAAATGATCAGGAGTGGCTACCAGGATGGGAGAGAAGGGAGGAGTGCATAGGTATGGTAAAAGAATGGGTTTTTAGGCCCGTGAAACAATTTTGTATGATGATGTAATGGTGGATCTATAATAGTATACATTTTTTAAAACTCATAGAACTACAGAGCACAAAGTGAGATTTAATATAAATTTTGGATGTCAATTAAAAGAAATGAATAATGAATTCATCCAGATAAAATTTTGTATTATTCCTAATCCATATTCAAAGAATTTTGTTTTCATTTGTTTTATTTTGTAGATTTAAATTTTTTTTTAAGATTTTATTTATTTATTTGACAGAGAGAGAGTGATCACAAGTAGGCAGAGAGAGAGGGGGAAGCAGGCTCACTGCTGAGCAGAGAGCCGAAGTGGGGCTCGATCCCAGGACCCTGAGATCATGACCTGAGCTGAAGGCAGAGGCTTAACCTACTGAACCACCCACGCACCCTTATTTTGTGGATTTAATTAGGCCCTAGTTTGTAATCTAATATTTGCATCTTTCTCCCGTGTTTATTACCAACGTCCAGCTGATTACTAATCTAATGCCCTATCTCAAGTTTTATTCCCCTCTACACTCTGTAACTGCATATACAGTGTAGCAGTTGAAGTATCATTATTTGCTTTACACTATACGAAAGTGTTCTAGTTTTCCAGTCATCTTTCCAGCATATTCCCATAGTTTCTACTCTGTTTCTGTCCATATAAATACAGTCCTGTACTTATCTCATGCTTCTTTTCTCTTTATCTCGCCTGACTCTTGTGACTTTATGTGTGCCAGTTTATATAGTTCAATGTTCATCATTGTCTTATATTTAAATTTCTGTCATGGATGTTTGAAAACTTCTTATAAAATTATTCCTATCTGACCTTTCCCCTCAAAATTCAACATATTTAAAACTGATATTTATTATTTTTCAAAATGATTACCTTACAATTCCAGTGAAATGTCCCTTCATTGTTGTAAGAATTTGAGTTTGAATTGTTGGAATAATTATTTCAAATTTCCTCTTTCCCCATAGTTAAACTTGCATTTTTTTTTATCTCTTTCATCCATTCTTTTGTTTTTTTAAGATTTTATTTATTTATTTGACAGACAGAGATCACAAGTAGGCAGAGATAGAGAGGAGGAAGCAGGCTTCCTACCGAGCAGAGAGCCCAATGCGGGGCTCCATCCCAGGACCCTGAGATCATGACCCGAGCCGAAGGCAGAGGCTTAACCCATTGAGCCACCCAGGCGCCCTTCATCCGTTCCTTTCATCTGATTCCCATCATCACCACCAGGTTCTGACCACCTCATATCTGAGGCCATTGTTGAAGTCTGCTGATAGTCATTCTGCTTCTACCATTTTTTTTTTAAGATTTTATTTATTTATTTGACAGACAGAGATCACAAGTAGGCAGGGAGGCAGGCAGAGAGAGGAGGAAGCAGGCTGTCCGCAGAGCAGAGAGCCCGATGCGGAGCTTGATCCCACGACCCTGGGATCATGACCCGAGCCGAAGGCAGTGGCTCTAACCTGCTGAGCCACCCAGGTGCCCCTGCTTCTACCATTTATTCCTTCCAATCCAACTGTCAAATCTGCTGAATTGATTTCCTGTTAGTACCATTTCCACACATCAGTTTTGCCTCATAAACACAGCATTCATTTGTCATAATTGGGCATTCATAGTCTTTCATAATTCAACAATTAGATACCTCTTCTGATTTAGCTCCAGTACACAAATGCACCAGCCCCACCCAGAAAATGCAGCTATTGATTTGTTTCCAGAACTCGCCTCTAGGACTTTAAGGCATACATTCCCAATTGATATATTTTGTTCCCTTTCTTACTCTCACCCATATGTCAACAGCCTACTCATATCTTACCTTCTCTCTGGTCACTTTTCTCAATTTGTAGCTCTTACTGATTTCACTCCTATATTTTATGGTAAACCATTTTTTATGTCCTTTTTTACATTAACACTGTTGCAAGTTCTAGTCTGGGGTGTGAGGGGTTTACTACCCCAGCCCAGATAATTGCTATGATTTATATGCTTGGGTATAATGTTTCCTACATGGAATGGTAACCTTGCAGACAAGAAAAGTCCATAAGAGAAAATTCCATGAATTTTCTCTTCTAAAGGAAAGGTGGTATGTTTTGACATTTATTGATTCAAAAATGCTTGCTGAGATCTTACTCTTCATAAGAACCAGGACTAGGTCCCAAGATACTACCAATGAAGAACACACTTTAAACTTTTTATTATTTATTGTTCTAGGCATACTGCATTATGCTTTTTTAATTTTGCAGAGGGGAGAGCCTCTACTTTTATCAAGCATATGCTTTGTAAATATTTCCATGGTTGGGAGGGGGTAATCCTAGTACCTCAAAGCAGGAAGAACATTCATTAAGGAAAAAAACTACTTAAACTAGAGCCATGTGTCCTGTTCTTTGTGGTCATATTATGCCAAGGATACAGGCCTTTAACTCTGCTTTATACATCAACACAAAGGAGTTTTTCCAGGCAGGCCACTGTCTGTGCCAAATTTGCCACAATGAAATCTAAAGAACAGGCCTTCCTATGTTAAGAATTTATTATAAGCCATGAGGATAGAAGTCATCCAACTGTCTCCATTTTCAGAGGTCATAATGTCAGTATTTCTTTCTGCTTCCTCTAAATTACTTGGAAATAGGTTTGCACTTTGTGGTGATGCTAAAATTAATTAATTGTATAAAATCATATTCTATTGTATCAGTTCAGCCAAAATCTTGGGGTTTTTACATATGAATCAACAAGAAACCAGTAATGCATGCAGTACAATACTTGTTTTGAGCAAGAGTTCTAAAAAAAAAATGCCCTTTTCATTTTTGTTGGAAATTAGCAATTAGTTCATTTTGAATTTTTTAATATTGATACCTGCACCCTAGTAATTTAATAAGGATTGCTTAAATATAGAATGAATTGATTGGCAACCTTAATAATTACATGGGATTAAGTGTCTGCAAAGATAGTAATATCAATGTCTGCTAATAATCACTAGAACCACAATTATGTCAAACATAACTACAGAACTCTGGAGAAAAAGAAGGAAAAAAAAACCCTCAAAGGGTGTCTGGGTGGCTCAATTGGTTGAACATCCGACTCTTGAATTCAGCTCAGGTAATGATCTCAGGCTAGTGGGATTGAGCCACTCAGGCTCACGCTCAGCACAGAATCTTCTTGTTCCTTTCCCTCTGCTCCTACCCCCTCATCTTTAAATAAATAAATAAAATCTTAAAAAAATAAAATTAAAAACAAAAAGCAGACCTTGAAGAATAGGCAGAACATGCAGAAAATATATAAAACGATAGACTTAAATCTAGCTATATCAATCGTTACTTTAAAAGTCAATGTTCTTTGTACCACAATTATTTGGAAGTATTTGTTAGATTGAATGTAATAGCGAGGTCAAATGGCAGTGTATGGTTATAGAAAATATACTTTTAACATAAAGATGCAAATAGATTAAAAGGATAGAAAAGGATATCCAATGTTAGCATGAACCAAAGGAAATCTGGAATGGTTATATTAATATTAGGCAAGGTAGATTTCGGAGCCAAAATACAACCACTGCTAAAGAAAGCTATTTCTTAATGATGAAGAGTCTGCATTAAGATGAAATAGCAGTTCTACATATTTATCACCTAATCACAGACTGCCAAAATACATGAAGGAAAAACTTAATAGAACTGTAGGAAAGAAAACAAATCCATATTTATAGTCTGAGATAGTAATACCACCCCTCTCAAAAATAAATTGAATGAGCAGAAATCACTAAGGATGTAAAAACTTAAATACTAACTTTGTTTGTTCAATGTTTATACACCACTTCACCAAACAACAGCAGAATACACTCCTTTTTTATTTTTTTCCCCAGAGCATAGGGAACATTTAGATAGAGGATCTTGGAGGCTATAATACAAGTCTCAATAAATGTAAAAGTTTTCAAATCTAACAAAATGCATCCTTTAAACACACTGTAACTAAATTAGAAATCAATAGTGGATCTCTAGAAAACATTCAGGTATTTGGAAAATAAAAAATACACAGCAATAACCATGTATCAAAGACTAAATCATGAAAGGAATAAAAAATATTCTAAATAAAAACAAAACCAGGGGTACCTAGGTGGCTCAGTTGGTTAGGCGTCTGCCTTTGTCTTGGGTCATGATCCCAGGGTGTTGGGATCGAGTCCCCAGGTCGGGCTCCCTGCTCTGCCAGTGACCTGCTTCTCCCTCTTCCTCTGTCTGCCACTCCCCCTGCTTGTGCTCTCTCTCTCACTGTCTCTCTCTCTCTGTCAAATAAGTAAATAAAATCTTTAAAAAAAGCCACACACACAAAAATAAAACATCAAAATAACATCTTTATTCTTTTTTTTTCCAAATATTTTATTTATTTATTTGTCAGAGAGAAGGAGAGAGAGAGAGAGCACACAAGTAGGCAGAGAGGCAGGCAGAGGTGGAGAGAGAAGCAGGCTCCCCGCCGAGCAAGGAGCCCATGTGGGACTCGATCCCAGGACCCTGGGATCATGACCTGAGCCGAAGGCAGTGGCTTAACCCACTGAGCCACCCAGGTGCCCCTAACATCTTTATTCTTAATGACATATATTATTTATATATATATATTTTTCTACAAAATGCCTGCTAGAAATAATTTAGCAAGTTTGTGGAATATTAAACAAGATTAATTGTATTTTTATAGGCTAGCAGCAACAACTAGAAACTGAAAGTTAAAAAAGGAATACCATTTATAATAGCATCAAAAATTATGAGATGAGGATAAATCTGAAAAATTGGAAGCATATATTCATACAAAGATGTGCAGATGGGTGTTCACAGCAACTTCATTAGTTATAGTAAAAAACTGCAAAATACTCAATGTTCATCAACAGATGAATGGATAAGTAAATTGTAGAATATCCTATAATGGATTTTATTCAACAATAAAAGTGAATAAACATGATACATACAATAATTTGGATGACTCACAAATGCTGAGTAAAAAAAGCCAAAATGAAAAAGACTGTAGTTCCTACTACATTATTACATTCAAAGAACATTTTAGAAAATGTGGACTAATTTGTAGTGATCTGTGTGGTTGGAATTTGGGGGCAGAAACAGAATAATATATTATAAAGGTCGTGAGGAACTTTGAGGCATGACAAGTGTATTCATTATCTTAATGGTGGTGATAGTGTCATGGGTATATAAATAGATATGAATAGTGTACTTTAAATATATGCAGTTTGTGTACATAGATGATACCTTAATGAGGTTGTTTAAAATATGTTGATCTGTGTTGCACTTTGAATCATTTGTCTATGCATGCTTTTGCAATGACATGCATTAGTTATTGGAAAATAACCTGTCACAGAATTAGACTCTCAAGCTGATGGTGGCCTATATAAATTTTCCAAGATGATACTTTTTATTAGGAAGCTAGAATTATTGTTGAAGTGGCAGGCTTATTTAGTTCAGTTTCTTGAAAATGTCTCTAAGTACTAAACCCTGAATAACTGTAATTTGCCCCTTGTTCCTTGATGTCAAAGATTTCCATGAAAAAAGTGGATATTTAAGCTCACAAGTCAATCACAAAAGTGATTTTTCTTAGGACATCTATTATACTTCATATTGCAACAACAGTGTTTTGTGAGCAGTTTCCATTTTGCCAAACACAATACTACAAAGGTATGAACTCGAGGATTGAGGTTTAATAAAATTAACATTTTTAACTTGAGCAAGGATATTTTTCGGTATAACTGTTTTTTTTTTTTCTTTTTGTTTTGCACTGCCAGTCTGTTGTGCCCAAGAGTACAGTCATTCCTACCTAGCATAATTTGTTGTCAACAATTTTACCCATTGTTCATGGGTAATGTTCATTGCTTTTACACACAATGAAAAAAAGAGATAATGTCTTAGAGCTATTGTGAAAATAGTTTTGACTTTTCAGCTCCTGAAAAGGTCTTTGGGAACCATGGAGTTTTGTACCCCATTTTCAGAACTATTGGGAATGATTACATAATTAAAGGCTAGAAAAAAAACACTGAGGTATTGTAAAGGCAAATAGTATAAGAAACAACAAAAAAGAACAATTAAAAACACCTCAGAGAAAAAGGAGTGAATTATGTTCCAAATATGAAGCAAACTAAAACGTGGCAAGATTTTAAACAGTTGAGAGAGTATCTTAAATAAGAATGTCAATAACAGGGACACCTGGGTGGCTCAGTTGGTTAAGCCGCTGCCTTCGGCTCAGGTCATGATCCCAGTGTCCTGGGATCGAGTCCCACATTGGGCTCCTTGCTCGGCAGGGAGCCTGCTTCTCTCTCTGCCTCTGCCTGCCACTCTGTCAGCCTGTGCTCACTCTCTCTGACAAAGGAAAAAAAAAAAAAGTGTCAATAACATTTTTCTTGTATAGTCCAGAGTTTCTGACATTGGAACATATGAAAAAGAAATATAATTCTCACCTATTTTTTACCCAGGAGTAAACAGTATTTGTATAGTTGTATAATCCAGATCTTGTTTATTTACTTCTAACATTTAAAGTAGACAAATCACGTAGTACTTGGTTGGGATTGCAAACTAGATTCAACTGTTAATATGTGTGAGAGAAGCGCTCACCAGGGATGCGATGTGGCAGTGGAAACCCATTGGCAGGAAAGGTGGAGGAGTAAACAGGCTTCTAAAAAAATAAGAGGCAAGAGCCACTATTGAACAAAGAACACTGATTTAAATAAATTACTTAAAGTTACAATTGTAACGCAGTATAAGCCTTCAGATAGTGGCTTTTAAAGGAGAAGACTGAAGGAGTTTGATGGTATGAGCAAGCTAAATCTTCAGTTTTCAGGGCAAGGTAATCAATAGTTAACTGTTGAAACTGATAAATCAATATTAGAGTAGAATAGTCTTGAAAATAGCCTCTAAGAATTAAAATTATACACAATAGAATCCTATTTCTAGGAAATTGGACTGAAGTAAGGAGGAAGAAATAATGCTTTTCTTTTTTTTTTTTTTTAAAGAATTTATTTATTTGTCAGAAAGAAAGAGAGCACACAAGCAGGCAGAGAGGCAGGCAGAGACAGAGAGAGAAGCAGGCTCCCTGCCGAGCGAGGAGCCTGATGCTGGACTCGATCCCAGGACGCTGGGATCATGACCTGAGCTGAAGGCAGGGGCTTAACCCACTGAGCCACCCAGGCATCCCAAAATAATGCTTTTCAACATTGTCTTCTGTAGTGTTTTCTTTAAATAAAAGCAGTGATTAAATAATAATTGTATAATAGTAATTATATAAATAACATTGTACATTAATGTGTATTTGATATATAGTCATATAAATTATTTACATTTATAAATATGTACACGATGTATATAATTAATTACAAAATTGAAATAAATAAGTAAATAGTTTACCTGTGGTTTAACTCACACACATTGTTCATCTCTCATAACGATACCTTAAAGTTCGATCTCCTTGAGTGTATAGCCTTTGTTAATTCTTTATATCCTAATGCATAGTACAGTATCTAGCCTGTGGTAGGTGCTCAGTAAATACTGAGGACATGTCTAGCTGCCATGTATTGTTGTAATCCCAAAGAATACTGTGACATCCTTTAAAGAATTTCATCTGATACCAACTTTACTTTTCTCCACCTGTCATTCTAGGGAATTCTGGTATACAATGAAACTATAATCTGGTGGAGAGTTTCCTTTTTCAATAGATAGAAAGGAAGAAAGTAATATTTTTTGAATACCCGCTCTTTGCCTCCGCATCATTTTGTTTAATTAACCTTTACCACAATCATATGTATGAATTATAATAGCAAGACCATTGCAATCATCTTGCTTCTCCTGCTTGTCCAGGGTTGGACAAAATGGAAGAGCCTCAATAAAGAGTCATTGAAGAAATAGCATTTCAAGTTAAAATTATTTTAGTGAGAAATAGAGAAAACAAAGCATCAGCAACTTTTTTAGAGTTATACTAGAACTAGTAATTGGTTTGAAGTATACACCTGGCCAACCTCAGAACCCTGAGATCCATGTTATGTCCTAGTGTGGTATTGGGAAGCAGACTGCCAACTGTGTCTGATAGTTCAGTATTGTGGGTTTTGTCTTTTAAGTTATGTAGTTTTATTTCATTTCAAGGGAAGACTTTGTGTCTGACCTTTGACAGATCTTTTAGAATAATGGTGACAGTGTCAGTTCCATTCCTGATTAACAGGTTAATTCTTTGTAGCTACTTTCCTAGACCATGCTACAACTTCATGAGCACTAATGTTATTGAGTACCTGATTTTCCTATAAAGAAATTTTCAGGCAATTGAGGTACAAGTGATAGTAGCTGTTGTATTTAACATTCTTACAACCTCCATGAATCTCATTGTGTGAATTTTATCATGTAGAATGTTAGAGAATGAGAGCAAATTAAGCCTTGATTTAGCATTGACTTCTGTGCTTTACCAAGCAACTTTGTTCAGTCATGATGTCCTAATCCAGGCATATTCCATTATCTGTTAAATATGTCCAAGCCATTTTTTTTTAGGTATAACACATACCAAGAGGAAAAACAAACAAACAAAAAACACACACACACACCTAACCTATAGATGCTGGCCAAAATTTAGCTTTTGATTTGCATTCTCTGTACGAAGAGTCTGTCTTATACTTAATAACCAGACTAATAATAAATGTCACATAAATCCCTAAAACTAGACTGCTGCCAGTTTTGATATGGTCTGCAAATAGTTGGAAAAAGAACATGAGTCACTCTTTCAAGGATGTTCTCTTTTTTGTTAACTTGTTTTAATATTCCAAGATAATGTTTAGTGATAGAAATAAATTGCATTGGCTCAGTTCTTAATAGCATTCCAATCCCATAAGTGGCGGCTGATTTCACATTGTTCTGTCTAGCTTCTCTTCACCTTGCACTTTATGAGTTGTGTTTACTTTAGGTCCAGTATTCAGAAACTCAAACCGAAAGCATCTGGGGAGTCTCTGTTTCGAATTGTATATGGATCAGGAATAACTTAGAGAAGTGACTATAAGCCAGCTTTTAAAGTGGGCTAAGTTTCTGATCCCACCCAAGTCTGATGAATATCATTAAGTCTTTTAGATATTTGAATATTTCCACCAAATATAATGTAAAAAATATTTAATGTAAAGCATTCTGAAGTTAGTATATGGGAAATTTTCCTTTTTTTTTTTTTTACCTTTTAATTGATATTTTAAAATATTCCTATTGTTTGAATCTGACTTCACTATTTCAATTTTCACAACTCCCCTAGCTGTTCAGGAAACTACATTCTACCTCCTTTTTCTTGCCCCTTTAACAATCATTTTTTGCTAAGGCACTAAACACATAATGGCCCAAAGATGGGCTCACCTGATTGTCCTCAATAGGAGTACAGGTTTCTCAAAGTTAGGTCTTTGGTTAAATGGTTAAAAAAAAAATGATTGAGGCACCTGGGTGGCTCAGTGGGTTAAAGCCTCTGCCTTCGGCTCAGGTCATGATCCCCAGGTCCTGGGATAGAGCCCTGCATCGGGTTCTCTGCTCAGTGGGGAGCCTGCTTCCTCCTCTCTCTCTGCCTGCCTCTCTGCCTACTTGTGATCTCTGTCTGTCAAATGAATAAATAAAATCTTTTAAAAAAATGATTAAAAAATGTTGTGTTTACTTTCAGCATAATTATCTTGACTTTGGTCACTTTTTAAATTATAAATATCACCTTGAATAATAATTAAATTATAGACATGACCTTTCTGATACCCAGTTCCTTCATTTGTAAAATGGGATAATATATTCCTCATAAGATAGAGATTAAATAAAATAATAGAATATTATTCAAACTTCATATACTCTATCAGTTTTGAAAATTTTTTGCTAGACTGATTATTTATTGAATGTCTTTAATTTTACTTAAAAATTATCACAATTTTTATAGAAGAAACTATATTATAAACATAAATGAATACTCTAATATTTTCTATAGATTATAATTAAAAAGTAAAACAGCAAAGATAAATATCATTAAATATTTAAGATTTAATAAAAATAATAAAAGCTTAAATGCAAATAATGAATATTTAATTATTTATAAATGCATGAATGAAAATATTTCTTGAATGAATAAAGGAAACTATTAAAAATCAGTTGGCTAGTAACTCAGCATTGGACTCAATATTGCTTTCTTTGTGAACATGAGCTTCTTCATCTATAAGCATTTCAGTGTTTTTGCTTTGATATTATTTAGCATAAGGATACCAAGAGATATGTACATGCAGCAGGAATAAATACTGTATCATTACTCAGATTGTCATTTAAAATTTTAATGGAAACAGGGAGCCTTACTGTCCACGGAGGAAAGGTGCCATATTTATTAATTTACCTCAAGGTATGTTTATCAGAAAGACACCATATATCTATGTATTTGAAAACTTTCAGGAACATTAAATGCTGCAGAGGTAAAATATTAAGTACCTGAATTGGTAAATATGCTTTCTGAGAAAGATGACATCTAAGAAAATTCACAATTTTTTTCAGGAATATTACAAATAAATTTAAGAAAAAAATACTTAAATGGATAGTTTAAACAGAGCTGTCAGATATCTTAAAAGTATATTGAAAAAGGTAGTGTGAAGACAGAAAAAAGACTAGTACAAATAATGTATTAATGAATTTCACCATTCTAATTAACATATAGTGTCATATTACTTTCACTTATACAATATAATGATTAAACAATTCAATACATTATTCAGTGCTAATCAAGATAAGTGTACCAATCACCTTTATGTATTTCATCCCATCCTGATACCCATCTCCCTCTAGCAATCACCAACTTTGTCTCTTTTTTTCTTTGTCATTTCATTTGTTTTGTTTTTTAAATTCCACATATGAGTGAAATCATATTTTACTTGTTTTTCTCTAACTTATTTCACTTACTGTTTATACCCTGTTGGTCCAACCATGTTGTTGCAAATGGTAAGATCTCATACTTTTTTTCATGGCTGAATTATAGTCCATTGTGTATATATAGCACATCATCCTTTTCCATTCTTCTATTTTTTTAAGATTTTTTTTTATTATTAGCCACAGGGGTACAGGTAGCACATACCCTCCCCAATGTCCATATCCCAACCACCCTCTTCCTCCCTCCCTCTCCCCGGCAACCCTCAGTTTGTTTTGTGAGGTTAAGAGTCTCTTATGGTTTGTCTCCCTCCCGATCCCATCTTGTTTCATTTTTTCCTTCCCTACCTCCAACCCCCCTACTTTGCCTCTCAAATTCCTCATATCAGGATCCATTCTTCTATTGATGGACATGAGTTGCTTCCATATTTTGGCTTTTGTAAATAATTCTGCAAGAAACATAGGGGTCCATGTATCTTTTCAGATTAGTGTTTTTGTTTTTCTGGGGGCAGTTAATACATAGTAGTGGGATGACTTGGTTATATATTAATTCTATTTTTAATTTTTTTGGGAATTCCCATACTGTTTTCCACAGTGGCTGCACCAGTTTGGATTCTCACCAACAGTGAGAATATCCTCCCCAATACTTGTTTTTTCTTGTCTTTGATTCTAGTTATTCTGACAGGTGTGAGGTGATATTTCATTGTGTTTTCAATTTGCATCTCCTTAATGAATGATGTTGAGCATCTTTTGATGTGTGCGTGTGTTGCCCATTTGTATGTCTTTTTTTGAGAAATGTCTATTTAGGTCCTCTGCCAATTTTTAATTGGATTATTATTATTATTTTTAGATTATTTATTTATTTATTTGTCAGAGAGAGAGTGAAAGCAAGCACAGGCAGACAGGCAGGCAGAGGCAGAGGGAGAAGCAGGCTCCCTGCCGAGCAAGGAGCCCGATGTGGGACTTGATCCCAGGACGCTGGGATCGTGACCTGAGCCAAAGGCAGCTGCTTAACCAACTGAGCCACCCAGGCATCCCTATTATTATTATTTTTAAAGATTTATTTATTTGACAGATAGAGATCACAAGTAGGCAGAGAGGCAGGCAGAGAAAGAGAGAGGAAGAAACAGGCTCTGTACTGAGCAGAGAGCCAGATATGGGGCTCTATCCCAGGACCTTGGAATCATGACCCGAGGCAAAGGCAGAGGCTTTAACCCACTGAGCCACCCAGGCGACCCTTTAATTGGATTATTATCATTACTGGTATTGAGTTGTATTTGTTTTTATATATTTTGGATATTAACCCTTATCAGATATATCTTCTTTACAAGTATCTTCTCTTAACCAGTGGGTGACCTTGTTTTGCTGATGATTTTCTTTGCTGCCCAAAAGCAGTTTAATTTTGCTTTTGTTGCCCTTGCCTGAGGAGACATATCTAGAATGTTTCTAGAGCAGATGTCAAAGAAAATACTGCCTATGTCTTTTGGTTTTTTTGTTTTGTTTGTTTGTTTTTAAGGAATTTTATGGTTTCAAGTCTCATACTTAGGTCTTTAATCCGTTTTGAGTTTGTCTTTGTGTATAGTATAAGAAAGTGGTCCAGTTTCATTCTTTTGCATGTAGTTATCCACGTTTCCCAACACCATATGTTGAAGAGACTGTTTTTTGCCCCTTGTATAGTCTTGCCTATTTTGTCATAGGTTAAATGACTATATAATCATAGATTTATTTCTGGGCTCTGTATTCTGTTTCTATTTTTGTGCTAGTGCTATACTGTTTTTGATTGCTACAGCTTTATAGTTTATCTTGAAATCTGGGATTGAGACACCTCCAGCTTTGTTCTTTCTCAAGATTGCTTTGGCTATTTGGGGACTTCTGTGGTTCCATACAAATTTAGGATTATTTATTCTAGTTTGGTGAAAAATGTTGTTGGTATTTTGGTAGAGATTGCATTAAATTTGTAGATTACTTTGGTTAGGATGAACATTTTAACAATATTGGCTTTTCTAATCCATGAGCATGGAATGCCTTTCCATTTTTTTGTGTCTTTAATTTCTTTCATCAGTGTTTTACAGTCTTTGGAGTACAGGTCTTCCACCCTTTTGGTTAAGTTTATTCCTGGGTATTTTTTAAATTTTTGCTGTAATATAATGGGTATGTTTTCTTAATTTCTCTGCTACTTCATTATTAGTATATAGAAATGAATTTATTTCTGTGTATTAATTTTATATCCTGCAACTTTATTTCATTTATCAGTCCTAATTGTTTTTAGTAATTTTATATCCTGCAACTTTATTTCATTTATCAGTCCTAATTGTTTTTAGTGGAGTCTTCAGTGTTATTAATGTATTAATGGATTTTTAAAAAGAAGAAGTTCAGCAATGTTGCATACTTGTAGGAGACTCTGCTGCAGGTTGGGACTAATTTGAAACTAGAACTTGGCAGCTGTGCTCCCTTTGCTGTTGGGCTGGGAGGCCTCTGCCCTAATGTAGGAATGATCTGGGCTCCTAAACCACTGCCCAACCATGAACACACAGTAGGACATTGCACAGTCTTAGAGATAAGCATGGATGCTGCAGATTATGTCATAGTATGATGAGAAGATCTATGAAGTTCAAAAATCCTATGAAACTGTATTTCAAACATTCTTTTTTTCTTTCTCAGTCTGTCATGAGTGAAAAGCTGATATACTCAGGATGTATCTAAACTCTATAGAAACATATAAAATGTAAAAAATGGCAACCTTTGCAGAGGTAATGATTTAGGAAAGATCACAGCTTTGACAATGGTGATAGGAAGAGGGGGGCTGATAAACAATGATGATCTCAATATTGACATGGCATATTCCAAATATGTATGTAGTATTCAAGTGAGATATTCAGGAGTCAGTTTGTATTCAAAGAAGACAGCTCTAAGGAGGGCATATTACAGTATTCATGAAGAGTGAGAGGGATCCGAGGAGACTAAGAGGATATGAAAAATACTTAAGGAAGAGGCAAAAATAAGCTTAAAGGTGCTGAGGTGCATTTGAGAGACTGACAGAAAAATCACAGCGAATGAATTGAAGGAGGTGGATGCATGCAGTGAGGTTGTTGCTGGGATTGCCAGGCTCTGGTTCATGTTATTATACTCAAAGCCAGATAAGGTGGCCATGGGAATTTGTACTTTGTTCCAAAATCAGTGAAAGAGAATGTAAAATTCTTTTTTTTTTTAAAGATTTTATTTATTTATTTGTTAGAGAGAGAGAGAGAGAGAGAGAGAGAGCACAGGCAGACAGAGAGGCAGGCAGAGGCAGAGGGAGAAGCTGGCTCCCTGCCAAGCAAGGAGGCCGATGTGGGACTCAATCCCAGGACGCTGGGATCATGACCTGAGCCGAAGGCAGCCGCTTAACCAACTGAGCCACCCAGGCGTCCCGAGAATGTAAAATTCTAAGGTGAAAAATGATTGATACGATTTACGTACTAAAAAGATTTTTCTAATTGTTGTGTAGGCAGTAGATTCAAAGTGTGTTGGGAAAAAACCAGATAGGTTAGATACATAATTATAATGGTGCAGGAGAGACAGAAAGGAGGCTTGATGGATGGTAACAGTGGGAAAGGAGTCAGATTTGGAGGTATGGTCTTCAATTTTTTTTAAACTGCAATTTAAATTTAAACAAAAATAAAATTTCAACTTGTAAGATATGTGTATTAATGTGTGGTTTTTATGTAACTAATGAAATTTCATAAAATTATACTTATTTATATACCTGATAAGAAATGTTGAAATTTGGAAACACTTTAATTATCTTTCTTCCTGATCTATTTTAATTTTAAAAATTCTGTTTGTGATCCTCTATTTGACTTGGCAGTTCACAAGTTGGTCCAATACTTACTTGTTTGCTAGTAGAATCTATAGGAATTGATATTAAACTGAATATGGAAAGTAAGAAGTAGAATAATCAAGGTAGACTCCCAGGTATAGGCTGTTCAGTGAAATTTGAAAGAACTATTGATTATTCCCTGGACACTCAATGTGGTAATGGTGACATTTAGCATGCTACATAATGAACCTATGGATTAGTGTGAGCTGTCTGTTATAAATACAAATAAATGTGCTGTGAACATGTGTGTACAAGTATTTGCATGGGTGGGTAATTTCATTCCTCTACATACATTTTTAGGAGTTAAATTGATAGACCATACATAAGTGTATGTATAAATTTTTAAGGAATATGCCTGACAGCTTTCCATCATGATTTGTTTCATTTTCCATTCCCATCAATAGTTAATGATGGTCTGTATCCTCATATTTTGTCCATATCCTTAAAAACACTGACTATCACCAGTCTTTTAAATTTTATCCTAGAATGGATAGATGTGTAGTGGTTTTAATTTGCATTTCTCTCATAACTAACGACATTGATTATTTAGATGCTGATTTGTCTTCTGAATAATCTTTGGTGAAGGGTCTATTCAAATCTTTATTTAAAGTAGGTTGCTTTTGAGTTTGGGGCTATTTGTTGATCTTGGATCCAAGTCTTTTATCAAATATAAGATCTGTAAAAAATTTTTCCTAGGCTGGGTCATCTTTTCACTTTCATAACAGTGACTTCTGAGGAGTAGAAATTTTAAATTTTGATGTAATTCTGAGACATTGGGGAAGGTGCAGAAAGTATGTGACTTTCGATATGCTTGTGTGAGGTGTCTTCCCTTCTATTTTGAAAAACCCTATAACTTAGGAGGAGTTTTTTTCATGAGTGAAAAAAAGCGATCATGAGGGAACCAATTCATTCCTCTGAAGAAGGCAATTAATTTTGCAGCAGTGGCAATAAAAGTGAACACTTATCTTTCAGATACTTCTGATTTCAAATGGGATACAAGGATTCTTTACTAGGTAAGAGCAAGAATATCACAGTGATTCATTATAAGTCAAACGAATTCTGGTTGTGTGGTGGAGTCATTAAGTATCAAGGACAAAGTTATACATTCAGGGTACATCAGCAACGTGGGACTGTCCTTTTCCAACAAGAATTCCCCTCCCCAGAGGAAGATTCCTGAACTTCCTGGAGAAGGAAGACATGGGGATACCATGCGGAAGCATGTTTGTTTGTTTTTTAAATTTTCTATTTTTTTTATAACCATATAATGTATTATTAGCCCCAGAGGTACAGGTCTGTGAATCGCCAGGTTTACACACTTCATAGCACTCACCATAGCACATACCCTCCTCAATGTCCATAAACCCACCACCCTCTCCGGACACCCTTCCCCACAGCAACCCTCAGTGTGTTTTGTGAGATTGAGTCTCTTATGGTTTGTCTCCCTCCCAATCCCATCTTGTATCATTTATTCTTTTCCTACCCGCCCAACTCCCCATGTTGCATCTCCACTTCCTCATATCAGGGAGATCATGTGATAGTTGTCTTTCTCCGATTGACTTATTTCGCTAAGCATAATATGCTCTAGTTCCATCCATGTTGTCGCAAATGGTAAGATTTCATTTCTTTTGATGGTTGCATAGTATTCCATTGTATATATATATACCACCTATTCTTTATCCATTCATCTGTTGATGGACATCTAGGTTCTTTCCATAACTTGGCTATTGTGGACATTGCTGCTATAAACATTCGGGTACACGTGCCCCTTTGGATCACTACGTTTGTACCTTTAGGGTAAATACCCAGTAGTGCAATTGCTGGGTCATAAGGTAGCTCTATTTTCAGTTTTTTGAGGAACCTCCATGCTGTTTTCCAGAGTGGTTGCACCAGCTTGCATTCCCACCAACAGTGTAGGAGGGTTTCCCTTCCTCCGCATCCTCGCCAGCATCTGTCATTTCCTGACTTGTTCATTTTAGCCATTCTGACTGGTGTGAGGTGGTATCTCATTGTGGTTTTGATTTGTATTTCCCTGATGCTGAGTGATGTGGAGCATTTTTTCATGTGTCTATTGGCCATCTGGATGTCTTCTTTGCAGAAATGTCTGTTTATGTCCTCTGCCCTTTTCTTGATTGGATTATTTGTTCTTTGGGTGTTGAGTTTGCTAAGCTCTTTATAGATTTTGGATACTAGCCCTTTATCTGATATGTCCTTTGCAAATATCTTCTCCCATTCTGTCAGTTGTCTTTTGGTTTTGTTAACTGCTTCCCTTGCTGTGCAAAAGCTTTTGATCTTGATGAAGTCCCAGTAGTTCATTTTTTCCCTTGCTTCCCTTGCCTTTGGCGATGTTCCTAGGAAGAAGTTGCTGCGGCTGAGGTCGAAGAGGTTGCTGCTGTGTTCTCCTCAAGGATTTTGATGGATTCCTTTCTCACATTGAGGTCCTTCATCCATTTTGAGTCTATTTTCATGTGTTGTGTAAGAAAATGGTCCAATTTCATTTTTCTTTATGTGGCTGTCCGATTTTCCCAGCACCATTTGTTGAAGAGGCTGTCTTTTTTCCATTAGACATTCTTTCCTGCTTTGTTGAAGGTTAGTTGACCATAAAGTTGAGGATCTTTTTCTGGGCTCTCTATTCTGTTCCGTTGATCTGTGTGTCTGTTTTTGTGCCAGTACCATACTGTCTTGATGATGACAGCTTTGTAATAGAGGATGAAGTCCAGAATTGTGATGCCACCAACTTTAGCTTTCTTTTTCAATATTCCTTTGGCTATTTGAGGTCTTTTCAGGTTCAATATAAATTTTAGGGCTATTTGTTCCATTTCTTGGAAAAAAATGGATGGGATTTTGATAGGCATTGCATTAAATGTGTAGATTGCTTTAGGTAGCATAGACATTTTTATAATATTTGTTCTTCCAATCCAGGAGCATGGAACATTTTCCCATTTCCTTATGTCTTCTTCAATTTCTTTCATGAGTACTTTATAGTTTTCTGAGTATAGATTCTTTGCCTCTTTGGTGAGGTTTATTCCTAGGTATCATATGGTTTTGGGTGTAATTGTAAATGGGATTGACTCCTTAATTTCTCTTTCTTCTGTCTTGTTGTTGGTGTAAAGAAATGCGACTGATTTTTGTGCATTGATTTTATACCCTGACACTTTACTGAATTCCTGTACAAGTTCTAGCAGTTGAGGAGTGGAGTCTTTTGGGTTTTCCACTATAGTATCATATCATCTGGAAAGAGCTTGAGTTCGACTTCTTCTTTGCTGATTTGGATGCCCTTAATTTCTTTTTGTTGTCTGATTGCTGAGGCTAGGACTTCTAGTACTATGTTGAATAGCAGTGGTGATAATGGACATCCCTGCCGTGTTCCTGATCTTAGCGGAAAAGCTTTCAGTTTTTCTCCATTGAGAATGATACTTGTGGTGGGTTTTTCATAGATGGCTTTGATAATATTGAGGTATGTGCCCTCTGTCCCTAAACTTTGAAGAGTTTTGATTAGGAAGGGATGCTGTACTTTG